>JABEZY010266644.1:0-11775 GCA_013467495.1 Gossypium gossypioides | reverse complement strand
ATATTTAAAGAAATAAATACATTAACTTATTTATATATTAGATAAATATAATTATTTATATATGCAACAATGATTATGTTAGTGATTTGTGAAAATAAAATCAAATGAAATTATACAGAATTAAAGTTTATTTTTAACATTACCCATTAGATGCATAGTTTTGAAATTTATTCCTTGCATAAATTATATATAATTTTCAATGGAAAATAGTTCACTTTTGATGAAAAATATATAGAATTATACTTGATTTCATTTCCTTTGAAAACAATTGCTGTTGAAACAGATAAGAGGGACAAAGAATAGAAAAGAATATATTTAAATTGTGTAAAAAGAAAATAATTAAATAGGGAAAAAAGGGGAATCAATTTGGGGTTGTGGTAAGCTTGGGAGAAATGTTGATAGGCATTCCCTTAGATGGAAGAGGGAGAGGATCCATAATGATTGGCTCATTAGGATGGAGCAATGACCAATGGTAAGCAGTGACTACGTAATGCAGGAAGATCAATATATTCAACTTGGCCAGCTGATAGCCAGCACAAATTCTTGGCCCTCCTCCAAAGGGAACATAAACATAGGGCGGCACGAATTCCTGGAATCTGCTGGGATCATAACGTAATGGATCTTTGAAGTATTCCTCATTGTAATGTGTTCCATACGCTGTCCATAACACCTGCATGCGCCCATTTAACACGACAGAAAACCAAAGAAATTTATGATGACAGATATATAAGCTACGCTACGTACGTACCTTCCATCCTTTGGGAATGGTGAATCCTTCATATTCAATGTCCGCAACTGTTTTCCTAAAAGACCCGAAGATCGGAGGGAACAGCCTCATGCATTCTCGTGCAGCTTGCCATGTGCGCTCCATTTTCTTCACGTCCCCTAATGTCAGCATTTCACCTGCCTTTTTTGTCTTCTTTACTTCATCATGTTCTGTCAAAACCAATGAGGGTTTCGTCAGCAGGGAATTAAGGAGGAAGGAAAGCCCAAATACTGATATTAATGTTATTACCTCGAAGGATTTTAGAGTAGCAGTCTGGATGCTGAGCTAACATTTTGAAGGTCATGGCAATGGCGAAGGAAGTTGTATCATGAGCTGCAAACACCAGCAAAACTACATTGTCAATTACCTCTTCCTCACTGAGTTCCCCTCGAATCATTGCACCCACCAATCTTGAGAGTAGCATACATCCATTTTCCTCTCCAACCATGCTGCAATTTTCCATTTCTTTTCTCTTTTCGCCCACTACTTTCTCCAATATCTTTACAATCTCCGCCCTTGCTTTCTTGGCTCTTGAAAATTTAGAACCAGGGAAGTTGAGTGGTGGAGCAAAAGCACCTTCCAAAACCCTCTCGAAAGTGTCCAACATTTGTGGCTGCACATTGATCCCTAACAAGCATTCGAACACTATGGTGAATGTCAAAAGTTTGGTTGAACGATAAAGCCTAACACTATCCTTTCCCCGCCAGTATTTTTGAAGGTGTAATTGAACTGCCATGCATATTTTAGGCACAAAAGTCTCTAACGCTGTACTGCTGAGGGAAGAGGTTATTAAACCTCGATGGAAACGATGTTGTTCCCCTTGTTTCTCCATGATTGAGTTTTTCCCCATGAGCTGAATTGACGATGACGGCCATGAGCTTACCACCAACTTGAACTCATTCGACAATATGAACCGGTTGGCTTCGGCTCCATTGACAACAACAGTTGGTGATCCCATGAGGCTTGTTTTGAAGATTTTCCCGTACTTGGCAACGCGGGGTTCGACGAACTCCTCGAACAACCGGTTACTGCGTTGAGCTTTGTAGAACTCCATTGTTTCACCAATCAATGGCAGTCCAAGCTGCCCTGGTGGTAGTTTCCTCTTTGCACCGTAACATCGTTTCCTGTGTTTGAAGAAAATGGTGGAGACCATTGCTGCTAGACAAAACAAAATCCAAGAAAGGAAATTATTCATCTCCAAAGCCATTTTCCTTTTGGGGGAGGGGGAGAGCGCGTGTGTGAAGAAAATAGACTGAGAAGCAAAGAAATTATAGCTGATGAAGTTGTGTGTGTTGATATATATATAGTATTCCTGCCTGGATATTGATAGTCAAACTCAAAACCCCATTTTGATTTTTCTGAAAAAGTCAACTAATCATGCATCCATTAACCGGAGTAAACATCATTATATATAATTTATTAACAGAGGTTGACTTGGATGTAAAGACTAGATGAAGAAGAGTAAGAAAGCAGTGAACATGGACACTGCATGTGCCTGATTCAAGTTGCTGATGCCCTTCACCGTCCTCACAATAACAAATACTAATCATCATAATATATCTGAAAATTATTCATAATCTGATTGGGCTGAGAATCGATCCCTTGACCTTGTTTCAGTGTTGTAGAATTGTTATATTTTTAATTGTCAAAATATCCCTAGAAATCTGCAATGTCCAACATAAGAAATATATTTTATCACTTGCAGACAAAGTCAAACTGAATAAAAATGCAATATTTTTGACCGCCCATGCTGCATCACTGCAACAATGGTGATCAACTAGTAGAGATTTGTGGCGGTCATAACCAAGTTTAAAGCAAGATTTGTGGATCTATGCTGCAGGTAGGGATATACATTGAGCTGAAGATGTTGTGGCACCTAATCTTAATGTGTTGTCTGCATGGAATGTTCATTTCCATCAACACTGAATTGCATTTTTTTCATATGAAAAATTAAAGATTAGCAATTTCCACCTAGTTTAAAATAAATAGATTTTTTACTTCATTTCATCCACCCAAATGTCAAAATGATAATTAATGCACATTGCTCAAATGGAATACGCAACAAAGATATATGCCGAGTTTGACAATGGCCATGCAGATGCTTCAAGTTTATCTACATTTTTTTCAGAAAAATGATTTTTAACAATCAAATTTTGCATTAACTTTTTGTGTTGTCTAATATAAAATTGAAATGACTTTCAAACATTGTTCGCTAATTCCAATAATAAAGCTTGTGGTTATAAATTCTATATTTGATAAAATAAAATATTATATCGAGATAATTATTATAACAAAAGGTAAATATATTTTTTTTTGATAAAAAATAAAATTACATAAAGTTAAATTAACTGAAAGTACTATTAGTTTTGTCTTGTTGTAATATCTCTAAGGTTTCATTAGAAGCGGCCTTGAAAATCTAAACAACAATCAGCCACTGCATTAGCTTATTTAGGGACATGCCTAATCCATCACTGTCTTTTATATTTTAAAATTGTTGAACTCTCCCAAGCAGAATGATTCTTGAATCCTCCCTCCTATCCTAGATTTAAGTATAACATTATTATTATTATTATTTAAGTATTGATTAATATAACTAATTTATCTAAACAGATTTGTAGACCTCAGCATGGATTCGAAATATCTTCATTATTTAAATATTGTAAAATTACTTTAATTATGATTTGCATTCATTTTGGTAACAAAAAGATCCTAAACGCCTAAAGAAAGAACACAACAAACTATCCAGCATGAAATCCTTGAACATCAGCCGAAAGCAAATGTTTCGCCTCCGATCCTGTACGTCCATTCTCTTAGCCACTAAGTTAGACTCCCCAAATTCATGCCTTATTTTAACATTCCAATCCTTCTGTAACACCACCACACTTAAGTTACGCATCATCAGACTTTAGGTGGTTAACCACTCATTGATTATCGCACTCTACCTCGGAAGCCTTTGTTCCAAGCGAGTGAAACACCTTCGTAAACCGCCCATATTTCAGCTTGGATCACCCAGCAAATCCCGATACAGTGGTTAAAACCAGCCACCCAAGATCCTTCATCCCCCCACAGCCGCAAGTGGCGGATCAGCTTTAACAGCTGCATCAACGTTCAGTTTAAACTATCCACATAAATGTCTTTACCAACTTGCATACTTCCTCCTCTGTCCATCTTCCGTCGTCTCTTTGATGTTTCTATATTTATTACTTTTAGCCCACCCCAAACTAATATTCACAATCGATATGGAAGAATCATGGTGTGAACCAAAAGTCAACCTATTCTGGTTTTTCCACAAATGCCAACAGATGATACCAGAGTATTAGGAAATAAAGAAGTGTTTGTTAGTTGTTAGCAGTTAGTAGTTATTATCAGTTGTGGTTAGTTACAGTAGTAATTGATAGTTTGCGTTGTATATATATACGTACTCTGCATGAGAAGGTTTTCTCAAGTATTGAAGAATATAATTCAGTTTCTTTTGAGTATTCTGTTATGTTAGCATGGTATCAAGAGCCAAGTGTTTCTTGCTGCTCTTATCATAGAAAAAAGTAGAAGAAAGCTACGTTCGTTTCATCTCTTATGGCCACTGATGCGGCAGTTGATACACCTCGTCACTCGTCCAACACCAGAGAGGCTGAACAATCGTAAGGTAATGGTGTTCATGGTACACCTACAGTACATTACTTTTCAAAGCATGATACCATAAAACTTACGTCGCACAACTTCCTCCTATGGGAACATCAACTTCTGTTGATTCTTGAAGGCTATGGGCTTGAAGTGTTTGTGTTAGGTACCACTCCCTCCCCTCCTCAGTTTGTTATTGGTTCTGATGGACAGCAAGTTGAGAATCAAGACTTTCTTGTTCATCAAAAGCAAGATAAGTTCCTTGCTTCTTGACTATTGTCTACTGTTACGGAGGATATTTTGGTTCATCTTACAACTACTAAAACCAGATTTGATCTATGAACTGCGATTGAAAGAAGGTTTAGTGCGAAATCAACCATAAAAGTCTCAAGCATGCATCATGCTTTATACTCCCTCAAGAAGTCGAATCTTTCTGTTAAAGAGTATGTTTCGAAAGTCAAACAACTTAGTGATAATTTGACTGCTGTTGGTAGCTTTATTTCTAAACAGGAACAAGTGTGTGTCATCTTGGCTGGACTCTCAGTGGAATTCGAATCTATTCGGGTGCTTGCTTCTGCAACTCCATTATCTCTTGACTTGTTGAATGAATTGTTACTTGATTGTGAATCACGTCAATTAGAGTCATTAACAGAAACTCCCTGTCAAGCAAACTTAGCAACCCATCAGCAAAACAACGAAGATGAGTTAAAGCGTTTAGTTGAGTCTACTCGGTATTCTCAAGACTCCAAGCAAGGTTATAGATGACAGGGTCGGGGTTGGTCACGAGGCAGATCTCGTAGAAATGGAAGGGGCTGGTCTCGTACAAGGCCGCAATGTCAGTTGTGTGGGAAGATAGGCCACATGGTACAGACTTGTTATCATAGGTTTGATGAAACTTTTTCTGGTGGTACAGGAACCAACATGGTGCAAGTAAATTGTCATCAGATGCATGGTTTTGGCTGTTTGTCCTCCGCTCCTGCTTGTCAAGTGATGTCTCATTGCTGTAGCTCGATTCCTCAGACTTCTTCCAGTCAACTTCCTCTTAGATCTCCACCGTCTTCACAAGCTGACTCTATTTGGTACCCTAATTCTGGAGCGACAAATCATATAACACCTGAGGTGTCTAACCTTGCGACTACCTCGTTATATACAGGTAAAAATTGTGTCACTATGGGCAATGGTGATTCAATGTCAATTGCTCATATCGGCTCGACCACTCTCTCAGCTGGGGCTCGACTTCTAAGGCTTTAGAATATATTGCATGTTCCTGCAGTATGCAAGAACTTGATGTCTGTGGGTCAGTTTGCTAAAGATAACAATGTTTATTTTGAGTTTCACCCGGTTCTATGTTTTGTAAAAGACATACAGACAGGGAAGACACTGCTCGAGGGTCGCATGCATGATGGACTCTATAAGTTTCAGTTCACTACGTCCTCTCTGACGGAAATTACTGTAATCCCAAAGTCTAGTTACAATTTATTAAACACTTTTCAACTCTCGTCTTCTTCCTTGTGGCATAATAGACTAGGTCACTCTTGCACTGATATTCTTGCTCGGGTATTGAAATCTTGTAATGTTCCCGTTCCAAAGAATTGTGTACAACAAGTGTGTACAGCTTACCAACTAGGCAAACCTTATAAGCTTCCGTTTACAGCTTCCAAAACATTGTATTCTTTTCCTTTCGAACTCATAGTTTCTGATGTATGGGGCCCTGCTTGGTTACCTTCGAATGGATTTTATTACTATGTCTCATTTGTTGACATGTATAGCAGATATACTTGGGTATATTTTCTCAAAACCAAGTCTGAAGTGGCTCGATGCTTTCGAGATTTTTATCAGATGGTCAAAGTACAATTTGGTTGCTCCATTAAAATGTTTCAAACTGATGGTGGTGGTGAGTATCGTGTTTTGGCTAATGAGTTATCTCGTCTTGGTATACAACATAGGGTCTCGTGTCCCTATACCTCAGAACAAAACGGTGTCGCTGAAAGAAAACACAGACAACTAGTTGATGTGGGCTTGTCTCTCTTAGCTCATTCTAGTATACCTTTAAAGTTCTGGTTTTATGCGTTTATGCATACTTTTCACATGACTAACAGACTACCTACTCTGGTCTTATGTCAATCTAGTCCCTATGAGGTACTTTACAAAGTCAAATCGAATTATGAATTCCTAAGAGTGTTTGGATGTGCCTGCTTCTCAAATCTAAGGCCTTTTTAACAGCACAAGCTAAGTTTTCGATCTCAACAGTGTGTATTCCTTGGCAGTGTTCCTAACACCAAAGGCTATCGGTGTCTTGTAGAGGATGGCCAAATCTTTGTGTCTAGGCATGCCATTTTTGATGAAACAAAATTTCCCTTTAAAGATGGGTTTTAAACCAAATTTTCACCATAGTGTTTGCGGGATACTTCTCATCGGTCTGCTCTTCCAGTGGTTATGGCTGGTGGTTCTTGTTTCCCTACTACAGTATGAGTACCTCTTAGTCAATCTAACATAGGGACTTCCTCTGTGCAGCCTCAACATGACCACTCATCGTCTAGTGTCTCTACTTTTTACTAGTTCATCAACAGTAGCTTTTGAACCTATGAGTTCTGATCCACCTGATCGTACTGCCTTAGCTCAGTCACCATCAGCACGAGTCAATCATCATCCTATGCAGACTCATTCTAAAAGTAGAATTTTTTAACCCAAGGTTTTTGCATCGGTCTTAGAGGAGATTGAGCCTACAACCATTCATGAAGCTTTTCAAAGTACAGCATGGACAACAGCAGCCAAAGAAAAATACAATACTTTGATCTCTAATCACACATGGGATCTTATTTCCTTACTAGAGGGTCGACGAGTAGTTGGCTGTAAATGGCTCTTCCATATTAAAAGACATGCGGATGGTTCCATTGCCAGATACAAGGGGAGACTAGTGGTCAAAGGGTACCTACAGGAAGCTGGAGTTGACTTCTAGGAAACCTTCAGTCCTGTTGTCAAACCAACCACGATCAGAGTGGTTCTTGCGCTGGCAGTTTCCCTCAAGTGGTCTATTCGACAAGTTGACATAAACAATGCCTTTCTAAATGGGGAATTGAGTGAAGAAATATATATGTCACAGCCACCAGGGTTTGAACAATATGGCTTACATGGAGAGCCCCTCTTCTGCAAGTTAAAGAAGGCTCTCTATGGCATTAAACAGGCTCTTCGGGCTTGGTTTCAGAAACTAAGGGAGTTTTTGGTAGTCATCGGGTTTAAGGTTTCCAAGGCTGATAGCTTACTCTTCATTCTTCAAGAATGTGCTAAATTGCTGTATGTTTTAATTTATGTTGATGACATCATCGTTACAGGCAGTGACTTTCAGGAAATTGATCGATTTGTCACTAAACTCAATACACAGTTTGCGTTGAAGGATCTTGGACAGTTGAGTTACTTCCTTGGCATTGAAGTTAAGTACACACCAGATGGGATGATTCTATCTCAGACTAAATATATCAGGGATTTACTTCACAAAGTATCTATGGACAGGTCGAATTCTCTTTCAACACCGATGATTACCACTAGTCACCTATCTGCTGATGAAGGGAGCCCTCTCGAGGATGAACATCAATACATAAGTATAGTGGGTGCTTTACAATACGTCGTGGTCACCAGGCCTGACATTGCCTATTCCGTAAATAAGGTGTGTCAATTCATGCATAAGCCATTAGATGTCCACTTCAAAGCGGTCAAGAGGATATTACGTTATTTACAAGGGACACTGAGCTATGGTTTACAGTTCACTCGAGCTTCAAAGTTTTTACTTGAAGGTTATTCTGATGCTAGTTGGGGGTCTGATGTCGATGATCGTAGGTCCACCTCCAGGTATTGTGTCTTTCTTAGAGGGAATCCAGTCTCTTGGAGTTCAAAGAAATAGTATGTTGTCTCTCGTTCTACAGCGGAGGCGGAATACAAGAGTGTTGCACATGTAGCTGCAGAAATGCTTTGGATCCAATCCTTGTTAGCTGAGTTGTGTGTTCCAATTTTGCCTAAAGCTTTGGTTTGGTGTGATAGTTCTGCTGCAATAGTAGTCGCAGAAAATTCTGTTATACACTCCAAGTTTAAGCATGTGGAGTTGGATATTTTCTTTGTCAGAGAAAATGTGACAGTTGGAGTTCTTCAAGTTGGTCATGTCCCAGGTGCTCATCAAATAGCGGACATACTAACAAAACCTCTATCAGCTTCAGTGTTCAACAGATTTCGGGATCAACTTTTAGTTGTTAATGTAACTTAAAATGAGTTTTGATCAGCAAGGAAACAGATGAGTATGGGGAATATTAGGAAATAAAGAAGTGTCTGTTAGTTGTTAGCAGTTAGTAGTTATTATCAGTTGTGGTTAGTTACAACAGTAATTGATAGTCTGCATTGTATATATATATGTACTCTGCATGAGAAGGTTTTCTCAAGTATTGAAGAATATAATTCAGTTTCTTTTGAGTATTCTGTTATGTTAGCACAGAGAAAGTCGGCCAATTCACATCATCAAATAGAAAATTGTGCAAATTTAAAGGATTTGCTTTCACCCAATCAGTAAGGTCCATGGCAAAGAAATTATTCACTGCGTTGTTCGGGATAACTTTTCGCTACCCATGAGCGGCTATCGGGCAATCACGTACAGCATGTAATGCTGTCTCTTGCCAGTGTCCGCAAAGAAAACGCGAAGAATCATCAGTTAAGTACTGAGGGTCCTGCCCATGAGCGGCCATCGGGCAATCACGCACAGCATGTAATACTGTCTCTTGCCAGTGTCCACAAAGAAAACGCGAAGAATCATCAGCTAAGTACCTGCAAAACCTTTCAAAATTTGTTATCAATCTGACCCTTAAGAAGAACCAAATGAAGTGCCTTACACGTTGTGGACCCTTATATCTCCACAGTAATGACCACAGACTATTTTTATTCTCCCACTCACCATTGGCTAGCCTTGAGTAATTTCATGCAACAGTGCATCGTCCATCATCATTCTAGGGCCAAACAAGTTTATTAGGACCCTTAAAAGGATTCAGGGTAGGACCCTCGGCCTTAATGGCTGCAATACTGTAACAATGGTGTAAAGTTTGATTTTGGATTGAATTAATTGAGTTAGTAGATAATTAAAATCGAATGATGTGAAGTTTAGGGTTGAATTATTAAATGATACTATGTTAAAATGATTATTAAAAATAGTACAGGCTGAATTACAAAAGTGTAATAATTATTGAATTTAATTTAGAAAATGGAGAAAGATTTAATTAGAAATTAAATAAGGGACTATAAAATAATTAAACCACATTAATATTGAAATAGTGGGATGATATGATTAAACTCATTCATTGTTATTAATATGATTTATATTAAGTAATGGTTTTATATTAATCTATTAAATGAGATTAAATCTAATTAAATTACTACTTTTAGTGTATATATAAAAGAAAGTGAGAGAGAGAATAAGGAAGCCATCATGTTTTTTCCCTTAATTAAGTGTCGTCCAACTAAAGAAGAAAAGAAAATTATCCTTTCTTCCATTTCCAATTTATCGTCCCTTCAATCATCATGTAAGTGAGAATTTTATTTGATTTCTAGATGAATTTTTAATCTTTGAATCATGATCAGTAAAACCCATGTATAGGATTTGAGAATTGATAAAGTTTTAAACAAATCATCATTGTTGAAAGCTTAAAGAAATTTGAATGTTAAGCTTTAAGTTATGCATGGGTGAATCTAGTTAAATTAGGAAAAAAACATGATAGAAATGTGTTAGATGATAGTGATTAAGCTTGAATTAAGTGTGAGTTGTTTGATAAATTATGTTTTATTAAAGACATAATTGTATAATATAAAAACTTTGGAGCTTGTTAAAGAATAATAATTGGAGGTCCCTGTACTACAATTATAAAGTCAAATTTAAATTTGATTGGATGGATTGTGAGATACGAGTGTTTCGGATAATAGCATTAGTAGGGACTAAATTTAATAAAGTACATTCATATTTAATAATCATATTTATATGTTCGAATTATATATCAGATAGATTTTTCATATCCAAATTTATCGAACGTAGTTAAATACAACGTTGGGACATCGAAAAGCAAAGGGAAAGGTAAAGCCATTGACGAATAGCTAATGTAGTTTGTACTCTCATAATTCGAGTTCGCTAGATAATATTATATGTTTATATTGTTTCGTTAAATGTTTAGAAATGAAAGGTACGGTACATATATACTTGAATATGTGAATTGTGATAATCTATTAGATTTATTGTATTTATATATGTTTACTTAATGATATTGATACTTGATAATGAGATATTGTCCTATTAATGTTGTCATATAGAGTCGCGGGTATAGTTGACGTGCCATAGGGTCTGTATTGATAGGTGGGAGATTCAACGCTATGCGTGTACATATTGTGATAGTTCTCTAATACCCTGGGGGTTGAGAACGTATCACCAACTCATATACTTTGGGTTATGAGCATATTCTAGTACGGTTGGTAGGATAAATGCATTTATGCCTGATTAGTGATATGTCGTAATTTTGTGTAGCATATGAAGCTAGTTTTCACACTTAAGGAGCTTGAATATGAACAATTTTAATAGGTTTTAGTTATGTTTTCTTACTTTAGTTTAAATTCAATAAAAACATGTATTTTGAGTCTTTTATTGACATTAGGGGCTGAATGAGGCCTAAAGGCGAGCTAACATACTTAGTAAGTGTATAAGAGACCATTCAAAGGCATAACAACTCAAAGCTGGTCGCTGTGTTGTAACACAGGGAGTTTTATGTCGTAATATAGGGAGTAGAATACAAGAATTCCAAGTCTGCCTTAGGTGTCATGACATACCCCTGAAGTTACCCCTGAACTATGCATACTGCCTTCGATGTCACAACACAAACACTAAGGTGTCGTGACATCGACCCTGTACGAGATTAATTATGAGTTAGAGGCGTTTTGATCCGCACAATGGAAATTAAACACGAGAACGTCAACTAAGCTAAGGTTGATGATGGCAGCTACCCTAATTCTATAAATAGGCTTATTTAGCACTTGTTTAGGGACAACTTTTCATATTCTAAGTTTGTCTTTGTAATTCAATTTTTAGTTTTCCGTTCCTTTAGGTTTTAGATTTCTTTTCAGTTCTTCGGGAGACTTGATTTATTAACGAGATCAAATGCTAGTGGATTTCAACACTTCATCATTCAAATACAATCAAGATTCTTGATCTGTCGTGATTCGGTGTAGCAAGTTAAACTAGTTTTCGTACTTGAAGAGCTTGAATACAAGCACTTTTATTATGCTTTAGTTAAGTTTTTATATTTTATTTTAAATTAAATAAAAAGTGTATTTTGAGTCTTTTATTGACCTTAGGGGCCGAATGAGGCCTAAAGGCG
>JABEZY010266600.1:0-10412 GCA_013467495.1 Gossypium gossypioides | reverse complement strand
ATGCCCTTAATGAAAAACTTTGGAAACATGCCTAACCATGTCCATTTTTGTCCACCAACTTAACTAATGATCTAATTACCATATAAGGACTTCCAATTTAAAATTACATAACAATTGGACACCTGTAACATGTAGAACTCAACTTTTGTACTTTTTACAATTTAGTCGTTTTTACTAAATTGAGTGCCCAAATGTCAAAATTTTCGAACGAAATTTTCACAAAATCATTCTGTGAAATCTAGACCATAAAAATATAATAAAAATAAATTTTCTCACGTCGAATTTGTGGTCTCAGAATCACTGTTTCGACTATGCCCAAAATTAGGATGTCACAGAAGGAATTCCTAGAGCTAAAATAAGGGAAATTGATTACGTTCGAGTTTGAATGAGAATTCATCTTGTTAAGTAAATACGCTAAAGATTTGGCTCCAAATGAAGTAGGCCTTTGTATCAGATTTGATGGAAGGTTGAACAAAGATCTTCGTCTGTTGTTGTCTGCACTAGAAATTTGAGCCTTTGCTACCCTATAGGCAAAGCCTTAGAAAATGGAATCAACAATTCAAAAAAGAAAGAAATTTAGAGTCCGAGAGAGGAGCAAATGTGGAGCCTCTGGTGCATTTCCAAATGTTGGATTTATAAAGCCTAGGAATGTAAGGGTTTACTTTGCTACTCTAGTGCAGGAGTCTCAAGTAGTTGGCTTTCATAGAGATTGAAGTAGATGCAAGCGACTTCCATGGCTAATACGGGTGGATCAAGGAAGATAAAGGTCCATGTTTTCAATATTTATGGGAAAAAACACATGGGAACATGTTGGAAAGCCTCAGGGATCTATTTCATCCATGGAGCACTTGATCATCATAAATGAGATTGCCTGGCTAAGGGAGAAAGGAATACTTAACACTCTGTTCAAGTAATCAGAGAGTCTCAGCCGGAGGTGAAGACTAGGATGGTTGCAAAATCTAGGTTGGTGCAAGGGACTCGAAGAAGGAATGTAACGAAGCTAGGACCGAAGGCCTCAGTTAGAGTTTACATGATGCAAGCAAAGGAGGATGTTAAAGCCCTCGATGTTACAACTTGTAATTTTACTTTATTCAACAACATCATTCATGCTTTGGTAGATCCTAGATCAACTCATTCATATATATGTGATAAGTTTGTGAATGAAATGAGTCTTAATGTTATCCCTACTAAGAATAGTGTGCTAGTTGCCAAATCATTCGATTAAAGTACTATTGTCAAAAGAGTAATAAAGGATTGTTCGTTCGGTTTTTGGTGGGCTTGATCCTGTTGAGTTTCCACGATTTTGATGCCATCCTAGGGTTGGACTGGCTGACCCAACATAACGGGGATGTTTAATGTAAATCAAGAGGTGTTTGGTTCTTAACTATAGATAGCAAAAAAGTGTTTATTTCGGGGATGATGCGTTAGGAACCATATAATCATAGTTGTTTCATCTCGAAAGTTTATTATGAAAGGTGAATATGCTTATTTGGCATTTATCTTGCATTCAACATTGGTGAAAAAAGATTTTAAATGAGTGTCAATTGTGAACGAGTTTTTAGATATCTTTTCGAAAGAGCTTTTAGGGATACCGTCGAATAGGGACATAGAGATTTCAATTGATGATGCACCGAGAACTACTCTTATATCAGGTGCATCATACTGACCGCCTCAAGATGTACTAATGTCCAAAGTGTGAATATTGAAATAAGATATATAAATACGATGCGGTATCCACAAGTTTACGGGTTCGAGTTGTAATATATTTTTTACAACGAAATAGGTGAGTACTTCGAGGATTGTACCCCAGGGAGGCAAATGCTAGGCCAATTCTAATCTAAACACTAAAAATTCTAATTAGTATTTTAAATTAGTTATAGTACGAAAACATAAAAGGGTGTTTCAAGGTTTTTATAATAATAAAATAAAACTACATAAAAGAAATAAAAATTTAAGAAATAAAAGAGTAGAATGAATCAAATCTTGATTATAGGTGATTGGCTCGCTTCAGTAATCCTCATCAACGGTTATTTTGGGTTCCTCGTCAATCAACTAGTCGCCACCCTAGCAGGATCTTCCAATCTTCCACTAAAATAATGAGTCAATAAGAACTACTTATGTTCTGATCTCACAGTCTAGACTAACTTGGGGTGAAGGTGTTTACAAATGGGCAATACCAATTTTGCATATATTTGCACCTTGATGACTTCCCGAGGGTTAGGCATATGGTTTGCTTCACATTCTTCCTTTCCCAAACAGTTGATCTATTAAGTAACCCTACAAAATAATTAATAGACCGTACCTCCACTCGCTAATCCCACATAGAGGGATTAGTTCCTCATGGCCTTTATTGAAAATATAGAATCAATGTAAAGAGAAAGCATGATAATTAAATTAACAAGATAGAGTAAATGAAAGAGCCTGGTTGTATTGAGATTAACCGCGAATCCACAAAGTTTGAATGCTTCCACAATTCAGATCTCTTGAAAACAACAAAGAATAACTAAAATAAATTCTAAAACCTAAGAATGAAAGGAAAACTAAACTAAAATTTACACAGAGAATCTAAGCTAAGTGAATGATGTCCTTTCCATGTGACAAAGGAGCCTATTTGTAGATAAGTGGTTGTTGTCCTTAACCCTAGGTTAGCTAAGTTCTCAAGCTTTAAGTTTAATTGTCCAGACCAAAATGCCCATGCTTCATATTTAATTTTCATCCCAGAGTCAATGTCGTGACAAACCAGGACCTGTGTCACGACATGGCAGTCAGTATACTCCTCCTGAGCTATCTTCAAGCGGATGTCGCGACACCACAAGTCTTTGTCGCAACATCAATGGCAGTCTTGAACTTTTTGCATTCTGCTCCCTATGTTACGACATTGAGTCATCCATGTTTTGCGACATAACGACCAGTATCCGTTTAGTACACCTTCTGATGGTCTCCTACACACTCACAAAGTGTGTTAGCTCACCCTTAGGCCTCATTCGGCCTTTAAGGTTAATAATTAATAAAAGACTTAATTTGCACATTTTATTAACTAATTGGAAACTTTAAGAAAACATACTTAAAACTTAATAAAAACACCTGTCTTTAAGCTCCTAAAGTACAAAAATTAGTTTAATATGCTACACTGAATTATGGCAGATCAAACTCCCCCATACTTAAGTCATTGCTTGTCCTTAAGCAACATAAACAACAAAAAGTGATGACCCTTGAGCAAATATGATACAAATATTGACTTTGGAGCATATAACTTGAGCATATCACATTCACTAACAATTTTAACATGATGAATAACTAATTTTCCACTTTTGACTTGAAACATCTAAGTTCAGCATGTTACAAAGTATACAAGCATTAAGGGTCTCATCTGTAGGGATCCATCAATAAATTATACAAGTAATTTGATTATACGACCAGAATACAAATAGTCGTTTATGCATATGTTTAGTATAACATCCATTCATGTATAAGGATATCTATATCACATAATACTTTTCGGGTTGTAACGTTCTCAGGCTTAGGATAGGTATGAAGTTTAAAAACAATAAGCATCAAATGGGGTTACAAACACAAAAATAGTTTGACACATCATATCAATGCCTATTCATCCCCCCTTAGTGACCCTTGCCTGCTCACCGCCTTATGTTCGCTTGTCTCACCTTCCGTGACTCTTCATATATAGGAATTCATAGCATGACATAGTAACTACATCTAGCCTACGAGTTTTTGTGCACTAATGAAGAGTTTTTGTTTCTTTTGTTTCCTTTGTGACTTTCTTTTTAGCTCATCTCCCTCAGAATGATTTTTATTTTTCGAGAACTTCTCCTACTGGTATTGCTTTTACTTTTTGAATTTTTATTTTTGTTTTGCACTCTTAGACTAACCTATAGTTCACATATCACACCAATCCTTCCTATTTCACTCTATTTTACAAACTCCATAGTGATTTATCTACTTAACCTTTAATACGTATGGCCAAATGTCTATCATCATGCAGAACAAGACCAAAGAAAAGGGGAAAATATAAATTAACATTTTTAGGCTTGAGGTTTGGAATGAGGTTCATCAAGAAGTGTCAACAGGCTCAAAAATCGGTACTAAAGGTGAAATACAAATAGGCCAGCTTTTTCGCTCTGTATGTGTTTCAAACAATGCCTTAGGTCATTCTTGAATATCTCAATATGCATAGAATTAATCAACCAAACAAACTCAAATTCAACCATTTATCATTCATACTAGCATGCTCATTTCCTTGTATTTTCTATATCATTTGGTACATTTGATTGCTTAATACCTTTTTATACCGTAACATATAAAACTTAGTAGTCTACTAATAAAAAATTTAAAATCACCTATCATCATGCCAAATTTATTTGTAAACACAAGCAACCTATATACATGCCCCTAACCAATCACATGTATTTCTACAAGCTCAAGCACACCAAAGACAAGACAAATCAAAGGATAATTTAAAACAAATTTTCTATGTTACCCCCTACACTTTAGTTGACACATTGTCTTCAATGTGTAGCCCTTAAAGAGATAAGGAAAGAAGTTATCCGATAGATCATGGTCACTCCAACTCATATTAGTGGGTGCTTCCTTCTTTGATCGTGTAAAGCTTGAATTGTTTGTGTCTCCTTCATGTTGGGTTCCGACAGAGAAAACTCAAACAAAATACAATAAAAACAATCTACTATTAATCCAACTCCTACAAGGTCTAAATTAGAATAATCCAAAAGTTAATGCAAGTTTTTATAAATAAAAATAAAAATGCTCAATCATCCTCCTCAAAATCTATCTCCTCACTTTCATGCACCTCTTCTTTTTTGTGCCAAATTCCTTGGCCCAAACATGTCAGGTGTATAATTTGGGACCCAGATGTTCTTTTGCCTAGCAAATTCTTGAAAAATTGGTCCCGATTATTGCATCCCCTGAATTATCCAATCTAACTTTGGATAACTACTCTCATTAACTTTCTGTTGAGCTCTTGCCAACCTTTGTGATGAAGTTGGTGCAACTATCGCTTCTTATTGTTCTTTATTCAAAATTTTTATCAATTTGGCTCGTAGCTCAATGTATTATTGAAACAAGGTGTCCCCGATGATACTTTGGGAAGGTTTCAGCAACTGCTCCATGGATGTCATAGGTACACCTGCCATTTTGCATAAGGCTGTCACTAGATGAGGAAACAAAATTCCTACCTTCTGGCCACTAATGCATGTCTTCATGTTCTGATGGATCCATTTGCCCATACAGACCTGCTTTTTATGCAAAATAGCATAGAGTAAAACTGATCTAAAGGTATTAACATTAGAAACATTTAAAGCAAGTATTATTCTTGTGCATACAAATTAAATCCACATTTTAGGCTCTGGAAACATAATAGCTTTATGAAAGGACACGGGAATATTGATACCTGAGCAATATTTTTGTTCACTGCTTCATTTAGTTAAAAAGTTTATAATGTTATCCATATCTATGTCTCAGAAATATTCTAAATCAGATTCATTAATAAAATCATTCTCATAGTATGGATCATTTTAAAAGTCGCAAATAATTCGAGGGGTTATTCACACCTCTTTACCTCGTACAAGTACCGATTCCAACATATGACCTTCAGTGCTCCTAGACTTATGGTCCCATAATGATGCATAAAAATTTTGAACAATAGGGACCACAACACTATCTTTAGGATCACCTAGAAACATTCACATCTTTGATATCTAGCTAAAGGCCATATTTCCTTACACAGAATCATAGACGGATCAAATCCCCTCTCTTGAATAAAGGTTTTTACTTGAAGTTCAATAAAATATTTTCAATCTCCGGGTTTGAAAAATTAGAGGGATTTGGAACCGTTGATGGTTCTCATTCATTAGTTCGTCTAACTTTTCTAAGTGGCATGATATCTAATGTTACTAACTAATGAACTAATCAACCAGTTTGTTTCAAAAGAACAGTAAAAATTAAGTAGTTGGATTCATTGTCACGTTTTTGTTTCATCGTCGTTCCTTGGAGTAGTTTTGTTCTTGCTCTTCACATGTAACACCCTACCTAGTATTTGTCACCAAAATAGGGTTATAGAGTATTACTAGAAATATGTAACTTTAAACATTCAATTTTAAGGTTTCACAAATCATGGAATAAATTAATGAAACTCATACATAACATCCGCAATTCAAGCCCTCTAGGCCATAGAAACACTTTAGAAACGACTCAGGACTAAATTAGAAACATATAGAATTTCATGAATAAAGTTAAAATTTTTCACATTCAAGGGTCACACGGCTGAGATACACGCCTGTGTCTCAGGCCGTGTGGACATTCGAAGTAGGGACACACGGCCGTGTCCCAGCCCATGTAACTCTCTAACTTGGGTCACACAGCCAAGCCACACACCCATGTGTCAGGCCGTGTGCTAGGCCATATAACTGTCTGACTTTCAACCATTTGAAACCTACAAGGGAAACACGGTCGTGTCGCAGGGCCGTATGTCACAACTGGCTGAGAAACATGCCCGTGTCTTAGCTTATGTGGATAAGAAATAGGCCATTTTCAAGCCACTTCCCTCACCCAAAATATGATCTTATATACAAGCCAGTTGCACCTATATTCAAGCATTCAAAATGTACCTAAAACATGTATAATCGATCTAGATCATAATGGTATTTGTTCCTATAGCTAATATGCCCAAAAGGCACCTCAATCACAACAACCAAACATGTTTAAACATTTACATAACCTAGCCATTAACCAACTCAACAATTGCAACTTAAATGCATACCAAAACATAACACAATGTTCACATGCCAAAATCACACTCAAATATACCATAATGGTCACTAAACATACATCCGCTTGACCATTCTAACATCAACCATAAAATAAAATGTCATCATTCATAAAACCACATATATACTTGCCAACATGACAACTAGTTCATCAGCCAAAATACCATATTTACAAGCCAAACATAATGACTAAATTATCAAGCACAAAACACCTATACATGCCATTATGACCATGACTAAAAAACAACAAAATCTACCGGTATAGCCGATGGGTAGTGTGATAGATCTCTGACAAGCTTCCAAACTGATCGAGCTTCCGATAATCTATAAAACATAGGAATGAACACAAAGTAAGCATATAATGCTTAGTAAGTTCGTAAATCATGAATAATGCTTACCATTTCAATGCATAATTTTAAAAATATCTATGAATCAATCCAACATAGCTTGGCATAAGCCTAAGCACCATAGTGATTTAACACATAACTTAGCAAAAATCATCACACTTTTATGAATATAGCATATAAGCATTCATACTTTTATGAACATGGCTATACACACTTTGATCATCAACAACTAATACCTTTCTATACTTTCTTGAAATTGCCAATCGGAACACTTATCATTCCTTCCCTTTATATGCCCGTTGAACCACTTAGAATAGTATCAGATACATGGGAATCTCACACAATGTGTGCTAACATATGGTCGAAATCATTTTTTTCCTTTTCCTTTACATAGTTGATGTCTCTTGGGCCATAAATGGGTTTCCTCACACAAGCTATTGGTCAAAACGTAGCTACACGGTGCTGCTCACACAAGTTGTCAAGTATCCGCAACACATGTTAGAACTCAGCCACCGATAGGATATTTAGGACTATCACCCAAAACATGGTAACCCTAATGACATGTCATTTGTATCCTATATATTCCTAAGGTTCAAACGGGGCTCAATAGTTGTCGAAACATCATTGGATGTTTTCGTCGAGACATGATATAATAAACAATATAATAGCATTTCAATCAAGACATTAAAAATGCCATTTCAAAGTATGAACTTACCTCGATCACAAACGATGAAATATGATTAACTTGTTCGACACTTTTTCTTTCCCTCGATCTAAATCTGTAAGACGCTTAACTTGATCTAAAGAATCAAATTCAATAACCATTCTATTCAATTCAATCCCAAAATCATATTTTTGCAAAATTAGGCTTTTGCCCCTAATGTTTTGATTTCTTTATAATTTAGTCCTTAAGCTTGTAAATTAAAATTTATGCAATTTCATCCCTACCCAAGCAGCCAAATTTCATATAGGCTCATAGCAACTCATACATTTCATTATTTCTCAATTTCCACCACATATTTTACAAAATTTACAAATAAATCCCTATTTGACATTTTCAACCAAAATCACTTTACAAAAGTTGTTTATCCAACAACAAAGATTCATTTTCTTCCACCAAACATCACAAACAACATGCATACATTCATGGAAAAACCCTAATCTTTTAACAGTTTTGCAAATTAGTCCATAGGCTAGTTAGATTAAGCTACAACGACTCCAAAAACATAAAAGTCATTAAAAATGGGACAAAGTATCACTTACATGCAAGAATGAACTATGGCCGAACCTTGAAGCTTAATAAATGGCTTTCCTTTAGATTAATTTTGGTGGTAGGGAAGAAAGAACAAAGATCATAACTTTGTTTTAACCATTTTACTATTATGTAATTATTAAATTACGAAATTATCCTTAATTAATAACCTTTAAAAACACATATATAATGTCCATAATTGTTCACTCATTATAACCATGGTATAATTACAACATAAACCCTCTAATCATTTAATATCATAGCTATTAGATCCCTTTAGCTTATAGAACTCAAGTTTTGCACCTTCTGCAATTTAATCATTTTTATCGAATTAAGCATGCAAACAGTAAAATTTCTTAATGAAATTTTTATACAATAATACTAACATGTTGTAGACATTAAAATAATAATTAATAAAATAATTATATTCAGATCGATTTTGTGGTCCCGAAACCACTATTCTGATTTCATTGAAAATGGGTTGTTACAACTCTCCCCCTAAAGGAATTTTCGTCCCCTAAAATCTTACCAGAAAAGAGGTTAAGATATTGCTTTCTCATAGTTTCTTCTGGATCCCAGGTGGTCTCTTCTAAACCGTGTCGTTGACAAAGAACTTTCACTAAAGCTATGCTTTTATTTCTTAATTCTTTAACCTATCGAGCTAAAGTTCTGATCAATTTTTCACCATACGACATATCAGGCTAAATCTCGACATCCACTGGTGAGATAATATGTGAAGGGTTTGATCGGTATCATCGTAACATAGATACATAAAACACATTATGAATCTTTTCTAGCTTCGATGGCAAAGCTAAACGATACGCTACTGGCCCAATTCTTTCAATAATATAATACGACTCGATAAATCGCAGACTTAGCTTTCCTTTACAACCAAAATGAAGAACTTTCTTCTAGGGCAATACTTTGAAGAACACTTTATCGCCAACTTGAAATTCAATATCTTTACGTTTTAAGTCCGCATATGATTTTTGTCAATCTGAAGCTGCTTTCAAACTATCTCGGATTACTTTTACTTTTTTTTCATCTTTCGAACCAAATCAACCCCGTGAATCTTTTTCTCACTAAGCTAAGTCCAATACAACAGAGTTCAAGATTTACGACCATACAAAGCTTTATACAATGCCATCTTTATTCTCGATTGATAATTGTTATTATACACGAACTCAACTAACGGTAGAAATTTCTCCAAGTTGCCTTCGAAATCTAAAACACAACATCGAATCATGTATTTGAATATCTGAATTACACGCTCAGGCTGACCATTGGTCTGAGGATGGAATGCGGTGCTAAAATGAAAATGCGTACCTAGAGCTTCATGTAACTTACTCCAGAACGTGATGTAAACTATGGATCTCTATCTGAAATAATTGAAACTGGCACCCCATGTAATCTGAAAATCTCAGCAACATAAAGCTTGGCTAATCTCTCAAGAGAATAATATGCACGTATGAGAATAAAACGTGCAGACTTCGCCAAACGATCAGTGATAACCGAAATTGTATCTTTCTTTCTTGGAGACAAAGGTAATCCCGATACAAAATCTATCGTGACACGCTCTCATTTCCATTCTAGTATCATAACTAGCTGTAACAGACCAGAAGGTACTTGATGTTCAGCTTTAACTTGTTGACACACTAAACATCTCGATATAAAGTCAGAAATCTCTCACTTCATACCCAGCCACCAGTAAATTTATTTCAAATTACCGTCCATTTTGTTGCTACAAGGATGAATAGACATACTACTATTATGAGCTTTATGTATAATATTTTGAACGAGATCTAAATTCTTCAGAATGCAAATTTTGCATCAGAAATATAAATAATCATCGGATCCAATCCAAAAATTTGAATCAGGAGTTTGTTGGATCGTCGGCACCCCTACGGCGCAGTGAAAAAATTTAAAATCGGTGACCCTAACCATGGTTCCATGTGTGAAGAACGAATCGGGGTGAAAAAGGTTACGAAATTACCTAATGTTTCTTCTGAGTAGACA
>JABEZY010266593.1:0-19759 GCA_013467495.1 Gossypium gossypioides | reverse complement strand
CTGAATAATTTTTAAAATATGCCAATGAAAGTAATATAGTAGATTTAAGTTCAAAAGTGATTAAGATAACTGTTCTAATGAGTTATAAATTACTAATCTAGATTTGTAATACATGTCTATTCTGAACTGTGCTATGTTCGGTAATGCCTTGTAACCCTAATTCGGTGACGGATATGGCTTAGGGGTGTTACAGATTCAACCATTTCACCAGTGATCATTCCATCCGTATCTTGAGGTGCTACAGTTGAGTCTATAAACAATTCACCAGTTTGTTTACCACTCCTAAGAGTGATAGCCTTACAATGTTCTTTCCCCCTTGGATTGGGCTTTTCCGTGTCACTAGGTAATGAGCCTGGTGGTCGAGTATTCAGATTTGAAGCAAGTTGTCCTAATTGTGCCTCCAATGCTCGAATGGAAGATGAATTCCCTTGTACTATAACTTCTGTTGTAATATGGCACCATGGCACTATGGAACTATTAAGAACAAGTGGACTAAATTCCTTTATTCCTCACTCAACTTTCGTTGTAATGCTTGTTGGCTTGAATTTATTGGAAATCTTAGTATCATATAGTAACTATGGCTAGCTCATGAGTTTTTGTGATATAATGATCGAGTTTTTCTATAACCGTGATTTTTTCGCTTTTTCTTTCTTTTTAACGATACCTTACTCACAACTGCTTTTACTTTTCATGTACTTTTTCTACTCGTTAAATTTTCTTTTTGATTTCATATCTTTTTTCACTTTTAAGCTAATCTATAATCACTATACTCTACTAATATTTCCTATCATTTTGTTTTTCCAAGATCACCATAACGTATCTAGTTATCCTTCAATATGTATGGCCAAACGTCTATGATCATGCAATTCAGGACCAAAGAAAATGGTCAACACAAATATTGTTTTTAGCTTGGGTTTTGTATAGAGGTTCATCATGAAGGGATTTCTTGCTCAAAATAGGTGCTAAATATGAATTAATAGGGTTAGCTTTTTGGATTTTGGTGTATACCAAACAATGTCTTAGGTCATCCCTAGGTATCTCAATATTCATAAATTTTGTCAACCAAAGAATCACAAATTCAACAATTTATCATTCATACTAGCATGCTCATTTCCTTGTATTCTCTATATCAAAAATTTAACAAATTCAACAATTTCTTGATGCCTATTTATAGTGTAATATATAGAACTTAATAGTCTAATAATAAAAAATTTAAAATCACCTATCATCATGCCAAATTTACCATAAATGCAATCAACCTATGTACATGCTCCTAACCAATCACTTGTATTTCTATAAGCTTAGGCACACAATTGACAAGAAAAATAAAAAACAAAGCATAAAAATTTAAAATAAAATTTCTATGTTACCCCATACACTTTAGATAACACATTGTCCTTAATGTGTAACCCTAAAAAAATAAGGAAAAAAAGTTACTTGATTGATCGTGGTAATCCTGTTGATTATTGGTGGGTTCTTCTTCCCTAAGAATTCACATTGTTCTGTGTTTATGCTATATGAGGAGTTTGTACAACAATTCATAAACATATGAATTGAATTATTTAATAGTTTATTAAATATTACAAAATTCTAACAATTAACTTTATTTCCTAACAAAATTTAAACCTAAAAAAATAGTTTTACTAAATATAAATATATGCATTAGTCATCTTCCTCTTGGAGTCCTTGTCTTCTCCTCTCCTCCTTTTATTTCCTCTGTAAAATCATGTACTGCTTATAGACATCATCTCCTAGCAATTTTTTCAAGGATTCATCTATTTATCCAGCTGCTCCATAGGCACTCCTGCTTTCTTGCATAACCCTGTAATCAGATGCGAAAAGAATGTTCCTTTTTTTTTGATTTCATGCACATTTGATCATATTTTGATATATCCATGTAACGATGCATAATTCCTTAAAAATCACACTACTGCTTTAGTGTCATTGGTAGTAATGCTACCGTTTCTATTCATTTAGAGACATAATCATCAACTAATAGAATATGCTAGTTCGCGAAAGAAATTGGAAACAGTCCTATAAAGTCAATTCCCCAGACATTGAATACTTCGACTTCAAGTATCCTGATTTGCGGTATTTCGTCTCTTTTTTATATACTTCTAGTTCTTTGGCATCTTTTACATCTTTGAACAAATTCATAAGCATCTTGTTTCATTTTCAACCAATAGAATCCTGACTATAGTACTTTTTGGGCCATTCTTTTTCTGCCAAAATGTCCCCTACATAGGGATGTATGACATCCTTGTAGAATATCAGCTATTTCCTCCTCTGCTACACATATTCTTACCTATTGATTTGCACACTGTTGGAAGACATACGAATCTTCCAAGAAAAATTTTTTCGCTTCGTGCATGATCCTTTTCTTTTGTTGCCATGATAATTGTGGTGGAAAAACGCCCTTAGCGATATAGTTTACATAATCAACATACCACGAGTGCCATTATTTCTGAACCTTTCTTTGTGGATGTCTACTTTGAACAATTGTTCGTAAAAGTCTATTTTATTTCTTTAGAATCCAATTGTTTCGAGTCATTCTCTATTCTAGATAGATGGTCTGGAATTTGATTTTTTGTTTCTTTCTTGTCCATTTTCCATAAATCAAACTCTTGAAGCAGTAATATCCATCTTATTAATCTGGCTTTCATTTCATTTTTCTTCATGACATATTTTAATGCTAAATGGTCAGTGTAAACATAAACTTTGTTTGCCATCAAATGCGGTCGAAAATTTTCACAAGAAAACACAACAACAATCATTTACTTTTCAGTCGTAGTGTAATTGCATTGTCTAGAATCGAGTGTCTTACTCACATAATGAATGGCTCTAAAGAGGTTATTTCTTTTTTGTCCCAGCACTGCCCTTACAGCATAGTCACTAGCATTGCACATTATAATAAAATGCTTTGATCAGTTAGTAGTAATAATTATACGAGTAGAAATAAGTTTTTATTTTATTACCTCAAAAGCTTTGATGCATTCCTGGTCAAATACAAACAATGTCTCTTTCTACAATAGTTGGTTCAACAACTTAGAGATATGGGCAAAATCCTTTATAAATCACTTGTAGAACCCATCATGTCCCAAAAAATTTCTCACTCCTCGAACTATTGTAGGAATTGGGAGTTTCTTAATAACCTTAATTTTAGCTTTGTCTACTTCTAGGCCTTTTCTTAAAATTTGATGCCCTAAAACCAATTCCTCATTAACCATGAAATGAAATTTTCCTAGTTTAATACTACATTAGTTTCTTCGTATCTTTTCAGGACTTTTTCAAGATTGTCAAGACATTCTTGAAAGGAATCTCCATATAATAAGAAATCATCCATAAACATGTCCAAGACTTCCTCTAACATGTCAATGAAAATAGTAGTCACACATCTCACAAAGGTTGTTCGAGCATTGCAGAGCCCAAATGTCGTTCGTCTAAAAGTAAAGGTACCAAAAGGACATGTGAAGGTAGTTTTTTCTTGTTTATCCAAATGTATTAGGATTTGATGGTATCTTGAGTATCCATTAAGGAAACAGTAATAATCCTTCCATGCTAACCTATCAAGCATTTGATTAATAAAAGGAAGTAGGAAATGATCTTTTTTGTTACATCATTTAATTTCTAATAATCGATACATACTCTCCAACTAATAATTGTTCTTGTTGGAATTAATTTATTCTTATCATTTTCAACCACTTCCAGCCCACCTTTTTTTGGAACACATTGCATAGGACTAACCCATTAATTGTCAAAAATAACATAGACAATACATACATCTAACCATTTAAGTAATTCTTTTTTTACCACTTCCTTCATAGTTGGATTAAGTTGGCATTGTGCATCTACTACAAGTTTTTTTCTTCTTCTAGTCTAACCTTATGTTGACACAGCACATGATTGGTCCCCTTAATCTCAGCGATTGTCCATTCTATGGCTTTATTGTGTGTTTTTAAAACACTTAATACAGCCTCTTCTTGTTCTAAACTTAGCCCGACTACTATAACCACTGGTAATGTATTTTGCTTCCCCAATACCTGTATTTTAAATGTTCCGATAAAAGTTTTAATTCTAACTCAAGAGGTTTCATAACGGAGGGTATCATTGTTGTTGTGCTTAAAATAATCTATTTTGGTTGTCCCTTAATTTGACGCCATCAATCTAACTGAATTGCTGTCTGAGCATTTTCCTGTTTAGTATCATCCCATTTTTCTTCTTCTAACTCATATTCATAGTCAACCAAATTTTGTTGTAATGGTCTCTAATTTATAACACTTTTGCTCCTCTATTTTACTTTTTTCCAATTCCCATACTTCTAATTCTTGATATATTCCCAAAGAAAATTCATTTTCACGGAATCTTTTTAATATTTCCATTACCTCCTTCCCAATTTTCTGCTAGATGCTCCCTCCAGTCATGATATCAATTTTTTTGCCTGTTTTGATTATTCAATTCGTTGTAAAAAATTTTGGATTTGAACTACAAAATGTATGCCTCCTCCTAGCACTGATATGATGATTGTTTTAAATCTTTCCCAAGCTTGTCCTAATGTTTTAGTCATATATTGTTTAAATTGAAATAATTTTTCATAAATATTGAGTACCTGAGTCATAGGAAGGACCCGACGGAGGAATAATTGCACAAAATCAATCCATGTAGTAAAAGTATTGGGTGGGAGTGCATCTAACCAAGCTTTCGCTTTTCCATCCAATGCAAACAAAATTAATAATAATTTGATAGAGTCTGGTGGAACTCCAGCGTAAGTGACAGTACTGCATATATATTCAAATTGTCGTAGAAAAGCTATAGGATCCTCTGTCTTAGGATCATTAAATGTCATATTATTAGAAATCCATGTTAGTACAGAAGCATTTAGCTCAAATTGTGAATTATAAATAACAGGATGAGTAAAATAACCAATCTGTATAAAAAATTGTCTCTAGTGATTACATTATATTTCCTGGATTTCGAAGCTAAAAAAAGTAAAGGAATGTTAGTAACTTAGGATTTAAATTTCATATCTATAATGCGTAAATTTCCTATTTATTCTATTAATATGCAAAAAATAAAATCAATAAAGTGATGTTGTTTCCCCAAAAACAGTGCCAACAACTTGACCTCCTCCGGACGTACCAACGTCCAGAGTAAAAATCATGCACAAGAGATATAAAAGACGGTATCCGCAAGTTTACGGGTCAGGTTATAATATAGTTTCAATGGAGTAGGTGAGTACCCAAAGGAGGCGAGCACTATATTAATTCTAATCTAAACATAAATAGATCCAATTAGTGCTTTAAATGGATTATATTACGATAAATAAAAAGAAAGAATTTGGTGATCTATAATAGTAAAAATAATAAAAGAAAGCAAAGAAATAAATAAAAACTCGAGAAATCAAAGAGTAAAATATATCAAGTCTGATCATGGGTGATTAGCTCACTTCGGTAGTCATAATCAACTGTCACTTTGAGTTTTCTTGTTCAATCAACTAGTCAATATCCCAACAGGATCTTTCGATCTTCTACTAGAATAACGAGTCAACAAGAACTACTTATCCCTCGACCTCACAGTTCAAACTAATTCAGGGTTAAGGTGTTCACAGATGGGCCATAACAAATTTAGGTTACTTCCCACCTTAATGACTTCCTAGGGTTGCCAGGCCTAGGGTTTAGGTTCTTCTTTTCCTAAATAGTTGATCCACTAAGAAACCCTTACAAAATAATTAATTAATCATACATCCACTTATTAATCCCCCACAGGAGGATTAGTTCCTGATGGATCTAATAAACAATATAAATTTGACAGAAAGAATAAACATGAAGAGTAATTCAAGAGAATAGAGTTTAGAAAAAGTCTGATTTATATTAGAATTTAAGCACAGAATCCTCACAAAGTTTGATGGTATTACCCAAATTTGATTTCCCTACGAAAGCCAATAACAAGAACTGGAATAAAACCTAAACCTAAGAGAAAATAAAAACTAAATACTAAATCGAAAGAGAAACTTACACAATATGAAAAGGTGTTTGTAACATGTATTAAATGAGGCTATTTATAGACTGTAAGGTGGTTGTTGTCCTTAACTCTAGGTCAGTTGTTGTCCTCATGCTTAATGTTTGATTGTACAAACCAAAATGACCCTGGCTCGTAATTATTTCCCGTACAGAGGTGATGTCGCAACACACCAAGTCCTGTGTCGAGACATCGAGGGCATTATGCTCATATTCAGTGTGTCTTTAGGGGTATCCCGTAACATCCTCAGGCTGTGTCATAACATCGAAGGCAGTCCTAGAATTCTTCTATTATGTTCCCTATGTTGCGACATCTAATGGTCCGTGTTACAACATAAGGACCAGTATCGAGTTAGCATACCTTCTAATGGTCTCCTTCACGCTCACAAAGTATATTAGCTCACCCTTAGGCCTTATTCGGCCTCTAAGTAAAAGACTCATATTACACACTTTATTGAAATTAACTAAACTTACGAAAATGTAATTAAAACTTAACAAATATGCTCAAGCTCCTAAAGTGTGAAAACTAGTTTAATCTGCTACACCAAATTACCGCAGATCAAGTATCTCAACCCTAGCCTATTTCTTAGACCATTGGGAAGAACTGGAAGGACCTGAATCCCTCTTATTCTTATTTTGGTTCTTTTCCTTATCTCTTTTCTTGCGCTCCACCCGCTTAATCTCCTCAATAGTTTTCGTTTTCTCCACCAAAGTTTTGAAGACTCGCTCCTATTGAGGAGCTACTAATACCTTAATATCGTACCTCAACCCTTCTTTAAACCTGATACTCTTATCATAATTGGTGTCACCAAAATTGCAAGCATAGTTGCTTAGCCTCAGAAATTCAACCTCTTACTCGGCCACATATCTCTCACCTTGGGTTAGCCCCATAAACTAGCGTCATCAGGCCTCAACATAACTCGCCCCCACATATTTATTCTAGAAGGTACCCTCCACAATAGTTAGCCACCACTGATACACTTTGTCACGAAATAAAGATACCACACCCTTTAGTTTTTGCTTGGGGTGTAATCTAAATTTTTAATAATTCTTTCTTTCGCAGCAAACTAGTACTCTGCCACAGCCGGGGTGATCATAGTGACAGCCCTAAATAGTTCTGCCCCATTCAATTGGAGTCATTCAGTTATCGACCCTTGGCTCCTAGATCTAGTATGGGTCCAACGACCCTTTTTGACACCCTCAACATTGCTTGGGATAGTGCATTATTCCCAGCAGTTTGAGCACTAGAGTCTATCTCAATAGTAGGAGTTCCAACAGTCTCACTTGCCTCTAAATTGAGCATATTGCTCATCGAAAATGGCTTAGCTCGAGCCCCTCGACGATGATAACCACGCCCACAGGTATCTTGTTCTCGAGATCCACATGCACTCATTATCTTATCTATAATTTTAGAGTTTTATGAATTCATTTAGGTTTAAAAACCTTAGATCTAAAGTTTTATTAGAAGTGCTTATTAGAGTTTAGAGAATGTTTTAATTTTCTACAGTCACTATAGGCAATCAATTGTACTAAAGTAGCAAAAAGTATCTAAAGTATAGCTAAAGTTTCAAAGTTTCTTACTTGGATCGGTGTCGGAGTCTTAGTTTCACTTTTCAAAAATCAAAAGGTCAAGTTTAACAAAAAATTTCCAAATAATGCAAAAAAATATACTTTTAAAATGTTTTGAAACCAAGATGCACAGCCTGAGTTCTGCAACTTGACTCTAATACCACCAAATGTAACACCCCGAACCCGGCCTAGACTTTACAATTAGATTATGAAGGTTACATCGTCATATAAAATATTGTTCGTTTCTTTTCGTGAAAACTTAGGTTCAATCGAGAGTAAATAAATTTATTTTATTTTACGAAAAACATATATGTCTAGAAATCCGTGAGAGAGCGTGCTTTGAAGAAATCTTGCCTTATTAATTATTTTTAAACAAACCCTTTCACTCTAACTACTCGATGTTGCAAAACAACATTTTACTGATTTTAAAACCTTTTGCAATGGAAAAATAACTTGGAGTTCTTAATTTTGAAAATCATAGTTTTTATTGGTTATATCATCTTGTTAGAAATGCCAATTAAATACTTATGTTTACAAAGTAAAAACAATTATCAAATAAATATCCCAAAAACAATTTAAAAATTTCAAAAGTCTGTAAAGTCCTTATTTAACCCAAAACAGTCTTAAAATTGAAAATGTTTGAACCGAGCTTTGGAATCGCCGCCAACTCCTAAGTCTGAGGATATGAATCAACACAGACGAGTGAGTTGGAAGCCCAGTGTGTGACTTGTCCTACGTGCCTAATTTTACTTATAACAGACACATATACAAACAACATAACAGAATTTCATATTTTAGAAACATATAACATATAAGAACAAACCTTACCCCCATCTGCTACACACCATCTTTGACCAATCAATCACACCAATTAAGACTACATGAGTCAATCCATCCAATCACATTAGTAAGTGGGGGTATGCCACTTATAAAGATACAGTTGAGTTGCAAGACAAATGTTACGATTTAACTGCCAGAATTTGCAATAATATTGCCATAATACACTTCTTCCATCAAATATCAAACCCACCCCGATGCATATGCATAATTAAACTAACATATATTCCTATCACATGTTTGGTATGGCATGCACACCTAAACATACAGATCATGTCATATCATATCGCTTATATAGAATTAATCCTACTTATCATACTTTCTAAGCATACTAGTACGTAACATATCGAATTTAAGCTATTATAAGTCTACAAAATAACCATAGATCCAATTTTAGTGTCTCCTAATTGGGCCTTCAAATTGATCAAAAAGGGCTCACACGCCCATGTGGCCCACACGACCTAACTAGCCAGCCCATGTGCTCTACGCGATCTAACACACGGCTGACCACATGCCCCTGTGATGCACATGCTTAGCCACACGGTAGTGTGATGCAAAAAAGTTCCAAAAAAACCTCTATTTTTAGGTTTTTTCGAGTTCTAGCTAAGTTTTTGGGTTAGATTCACATACCTAATTATAGTTCTAATCAACCACACAATAGTGCACTCTTAAACCTACATACAGTATCAAATTGCATCAATTAACAAACACAACTTAACCCAAATTTTAACTTAAATACACCCCCTTTTCCAAAAGAAAATAGTCTCTAAAATCAACATACGAGCACTTACTTCACAAAATAACATCAAAATAGTGACTACTCCATCGGAAGGGCTTGAATTCCTCACCCTTCATCTAATCAAAGATCATAAGAATGCTTGACATAATGAAAAATGAGAATAAACACTAACAACTCACTATGCTCAAAGAATGAGTTAAACCTTAAAATCAAAAAATAAATCGACGTTACTACCTTTACTTGGATTTACGATTGCAAACGAAGAATCAAGAGGTAATCTACAATAACTCAATGGAATCAAGTAGGAAACAAAAAAAAGAAAGAAATATGGAAAAGAGAAAAAAAAATTGTGACAAAAGGGGGGGAGAAACACTGGTGGCAGACCAAAAGTTGAAAGGTCCAATATCTTTGCTTAGAGATGAGGCTTACCACTGGTGGCAGTCTGTGGTGCAGGGCACACAAGCTAAACGTGTGACTTGGGAATTTTTCTAGAGTGCCTTCCAAAAGAAATATGTGGCGGCAAGGTATATTATGGCTCGTAAATTGGAGTTCATTGGACTTAATCAGGTTGAGATGTTAATGACCAAGTATGAGGCTGAGTTCTTGAGGCTGAGTCGATATGCTCAGAGTTTGGTGTTTACTGATTATGATAAGAGTGTTTATTTTGAGAATGGACTTCGATATGATTTGAAAATTTTGGTTGCTCCACAGCAAGAGCGGGTCTTTGAAACTTTGGTAGAGAAGACTAAGGTAGTTTAGGAGATTAAACACGTAAAGCATGAAAAAAGGGAATAGAATAAAAGTTAGAGTAAAAAAGAGTTGGCTTCTTCTGGTATAGCTCTGCGGCTTAAGAAGTGGACCAGAAAAGTCATGCCACAGCTAAATATTGCGATAGTGGGTATTGGGGTTGGTAGCATTCTAGTATGTAAGATTTGTGGTAGGCATCATCCAGGCGAATGTTAGAGGAAGACGAGTGCTTGTTTGGATTGTGGGTCAACTGAGCATTGTGTCAGGGATTTTCCTTGTTGGGATTGGGATCCAGTACAGAATCGGGTCCAAAATCAGAGGGTTGCTCAATTACCTCTGAAGGGTTGTGATCAGAATAGAAATAAGAATAACAGTTTGTAACGCCCCAAATATGATCCGATGAACCAGATCCAAATCTAGGGTGTTACTACTCAATAACATATGTAACTCACTCAATTACACAAATTTACATTTGATTACAATTATTTAATTATAAATTTCTCTAAGAAATACATAAGGGTGAATAATACGAGAATTCAATTGGTATACATAGGGAATTTATTTACAATTATGATTGAATTAATGTCCTGGTCTATTATAATTATTTTGTGTAAAAGACTTCTATAAAACATCTTTGACTCAAACATGGCAACAAACTTGTCTGTATGCATAATAGCCCGCATTGCCACTCCTTTAGCGTAGCCTTGGTGTCATCCCTCTAGGCGCAAACCCTTAAAAGCTCACCTAAAACATAACACACAAAAATAAGCTTGATAGAACTTAGTGAGATAAACATTCATTTACGTGAATCATACTTGCACGCGACATTTAATGTTTCAAGAACCATATTGTTTCTCTTTTTCTTCATCGAGTCTCTAACAAAAGTTGTCTCCATTTTCATTTTTTTATTCGCGTCCGTTACCATACCTTACTTTCAGACCATTTCCTTTTCTTCAGTGCCTTTGAGACCTTACCTACATTCTCTCGTTAACTAAGCCATAACTTCCTCAAACTTCAGGAAGAGATCCATACACAGGTGATCAATACTTTTATTCGGGCGTATCATGTTTACGTTCATTTTCTGAATACATTCTCATTACCTCACTATATCTCCTAAAATTTCCATCTCTGTATAAATCTGAATCATATCGAGTACCTTATTGTAATACCCATAGATACGTTTTGTACTTAATGATCTCACTGTCTTCAACAACAACCATGGCCTTATAAAACAGAAGATCACCATTAAAATCCATACAAATAAACTTTACAATCATTTCAAACCTAAATAACCCTAGGACAACGCTTTACTTCTTCGTTCACTCATACAGATCTATTTAGATCCATAAAACTTACCTTGGCATAGAAATATTACTGATAAATCCAGGTTTTCCAATCCAACTTAAAAGGATATTTTTCATTCCTCTAGCCTTGGGTTTCAATGTTTTAAGAGAGAAAAATATAACCCTCTTTATTCAAACTAGAAAAACTATTAATAGAATCTAAGTTTTTATTGGAACTTGAAAAACGTCACATCATTATTGAAATGCCTTATCAAAGTCTACAACTGGGGCATTACAACAGTTACCAAGGATAGAGCGTATCGAGTCAGGTTCAGGAAGCAAACAAAACTGAAGGTAGGCGGCCTATTCTGGTTTACCCAACTAAGCATCACGAGGACTAAGACGCATCTGATGTCAATGTAGGTACATTTCCTAAAATGTACTTTCATTTATTAATTTTGGATTCACTTATCTGTTAATTACAAGTAATGTATCGGTTAAATTGAGAATTGGGATAGAGGAATTTATTATTAATATTTCCGTAATTAAATCTTAAAGAGGTATCTGTTGGGAATTTAAGGAGATGTATTGTTTGGAATTTAAGGAGATATATTGTTTGGAATTTCGAGGACGAAATTCCTTTTAAGGAGGTGACAGTTGTAACACCCCAAGTTTTTTAAATTTTGAATTGCTAATTTGTGTCAAGTAATTAATCTATTTCAGTGGTTAAGTGTTCTAGATGTGTGCATGAGGTCCTGTATTAAATTCTTTTCCCTATAATTTTGATTATTTTTAACCCCTATATCTAGCTAGTCACACCTAACTTATCTTTAATTTTTGTATGTTTGCTAACAAGAATGAGCTTGCTAGTTTAGTGGTAAGGCATTAACTTTTCCTTATGTCATATGTTCGAATCCTATTGTGTGAAAAATGGAAATTATTTTTCCTTCCCCTTTGTTGTGCCACTCATGCTATTAGAGGGTTGGTCAAACTCAAATCCAAAACAACTTAATTGTGATAATATCATAATGGGATTTAGTGGGATACATTAGTTGTTTTTTTATAAAAAAATAGAGATTATCCCCTAAAATTACTTCTAGTGTTGTCCCATTCTTTCCTCACGTTTTGTTTTCTTTTTCTATTCTTTCTTTATTTTCCCCTATTTTTTATGTCAATTTCTAGCACCCTTGCTTCCGTTTTTTAGCACCATAATGCTCTATTTTTGTTGTCATTTACCCTTCCTCTTACCGCAAAAACAGTCACCATTGCTACCCATGTTATGGTGTTGCCATCTCTTAAAACACCACTAGTGGCTACTATTTTTTTCACCTTTGCCACCCACTCTTGCTTTCATTTTCCCTCACTTTTATCTTATTGAAATAGCCCCTTATCTCGCAGTTTAAGTGCGCGTTCGATTTCGTTCGAATCATAAACTTAGATCTAGGAATCAAAGTGCTTAAGTGTTGTTTCTTTTTCTAGCATGTTTTAGTTTGATTAATTCTTTTAATTTGGTCGAATGCTTTAAGTGTCACTTTGAGTGTCACTTTTATGTTAAGAATCAATTTAAATACTTTGGATCAACATTGACTTCCGAGGTTGCTTTAATTTCTATTCGAAGTCGAAGTAAAAGTAAGTAGTGTGTTTAAAAATTGGATTTGATGCTTCGATTTAATTCCTCTATTTGGTCGAACCTATGGGGGAATTAGGGATCGATTTTTAACTCGTGTTTTGGACATCTCGTGTACCAATTAGATCGACCAAGTCTAGACTTAAGATCTAGGAGTTGCGGATTAAGAAATAGTACACTAGTTTAACATTAATTAGGTGTGGGTTCTGAACATTGTGTGTGATTTTATTGTGTGATTGTATAATGATCTATAACTGTATTTGGTTGCTGAAATTTTGTGCATGGCCGAATGGTAAGTGAAATTGGTAGATTGAATGATTGAGATAAGTAAATTAATCAAGCGATGTGTTTATTAAATATGTTTCATGAATTGAATTTTTGCATGACTTGAAATATGGCGATTGTGATATTGAATATTGTTGCTTTGTAAGCATGCCATTAGTTGAAATTGAATTGACCAAAGCATGAAAGTATGTCATTTTTTATATATGGAAAGTATAATAAGTATGAATTGTTTTATTGAAAAGCGTGTCATATTGCATTGCATGGAGTTGGTTTTTGTGGATGACGGATGAGTTTCAGGGAGTATTGGTGGTAAACCCGCAATAATTGGTTAATTAGTATATTGCATCGGTGTATTAAGGAGATTAGAAGCTTGTCTGCAATTGATATTGGAGATTTATTCGCAACCTTAATTGGCATTTTTAACTGCAAGATTGATATTGGTGGTTCAACCACATTGAGCTTCGACTCCAATTGTTTGGTGCTCAGACGACGAGTTCTGGGGAGACTCGTGGTGTGTAGCGGGCGGTATGGGTAGGACATGCATTGTTGCAAAAGTGTTCCATGAACTTGATGTTTTAGCATAGATGACGAGTTATGTAAATCTTGACAAAGATGATGATTTTCAAAGAATGGTTTTATTTGGCCACTTTGATGGTGCATGTAGTAAATGTAACCTTCAAGATCTGGTCATAACATCTAGGTCAGGTTTGGGGTGTTACACATTATTTGGTTAAAAAAAATCTAAAGTAGTGTTTGGAAAGCCTGTAATGACCTGACTTTCAGTGGTATCAAGAAATACGGTGTAATATCCCATTTTTCAGTGGTAATGGAATAATGGTTTTGAGACCACAAATCCGATATGTGAAGTTGAATTTTTATAATTTCATTAATGTTATAGGGTGCATTGGATTCGTGTTAAATTTTGGTGATGAAATTTTAACGTTTAGTTAGTTAATTAAGTAAAAAGGACAATTAAATTGTTATTTGGCATGTTTATTAATAGGGATAAAATTGTACTTAAGTAATAAAATGATAAAGAATAATAAAAATAAAACTTGTATCATCTTCTTTAGGTTCTACCACCAAAAGTTGAAAGGGAAAAACACCATTGCAATGCTTAGGGAGGTTTGGCCATAGTTCCTCTTGCATATCAAGACTTGAACCAAAGAGACAATAATTGACGAAAATGGAAAATAGCGGGTCTCTGCGTGTTGACCAGAATTAAATCATAGATAAGTTCATAGTATTTGAATACGTAAATGAAATTCTACTTGTAATCTTATATTATTGTTCCTTAGTTTATATGATTATAGATAATTATTGTATAAATGCACATGCGTGCCCCTGTTTGTACTTCAATACCCTTGAATGCCCATATATGCCTCTGTTTGTACTTCGGTACCCCTAAATGCACATAGGTGCCCTGTTTGTACTTCGGTATCCTTGAATGCACATATGTGCCTCTGTTCATACTTTGATACCCCTGAATGCGCATATGTGTCCCTATTTGTACTTCAATACCCCTAAATGCACATACGTGCCCCTATTTGTACTTTAATACTCCTGAAAGCAATACACTTGCTCTTGATTTTATTCTGGTATCTTTGAGAACATTATATCGTTACATCATCTCCTCATTTGTCTTCTTGAAATTTTAGTACTCAAATAATATGTGAACCATTTCTAATTATATTTAGATTAAACATTTTATTATGTCCTTACTAAGCTATGTAAGCTTATGAGTTTTTGTGGATTGTTTTATAGATAATCATTGCTGACTTTCTGGAAGGATCAACCAACCGGCTCACACTATCCATCTAAGTTAGTAGTTTTTGTATCTTTTGTGTAGTGGCATGTATATATAGATAAATATGTGGTTTTGAAATTTTGATATATGTAGTTCATGAATGAGACGTGTGTTTTGTTTAAGGTATGTTTTGTATTCATAAAAGAAGTATAAATATATAATGTATAGATGAACACCTTCATATGTAGTTGTTCAATGAAGTGGTCTTAATCAAAGTGTAATGTTTATTTGCTTAATGTCTTAAAGGATGTCTTTTGATCATTTTTGTGACTAAATGTTTAGTATATATGTGGTGCCTTTGAATGACATATTGGTTAGATGAAATAGGTTGATTGATTTGGTATGTTTAGATGTGTTGGAATAGTGCCTAGGTCTTTTGAATGTATGCATAATTAGGGCGGTGGAATAGGTATGGTTCGGTCTTAAAATGAAAAAATTATTGGGTCAAATTTGGTGCACACGGCATGGGACACGGGCTATCACACGGCTGTGTGACACATATGGCTTGGCGACACGGTCGTGTGTCATTTGTAAATTCCTAGTGTTTTAAGTTAGTGAGTTGCACGGCCTAGAACACGGCCATGTGACCCTACTCAGTGAATTACACGGGTGAGGACACTGGCTTGGACACGACCGTGTGTCCCTTATTTGATTGTTACATGGCCTAGGCTATGTCACACGGCCGTGTGACCCCTGTTTTCACATTTTTGCAAGTTTTTCTTAAAACCACATCCCAATAGGGGTCACAAAGCCGTGTGGATAGCCCGTGTGACCCACTCCAGACCGTGTGATAAGAAATTACCCTAACTTTTAAAGCAGCACACAGTCGTGCAGAGCACCTGTGTGCAGCACACGCCCGTGTGGTTGAAAAACCACACCAAAATATGTTGCAAACCATGAAAATTACCATTAAAATGACCCCTAATTACAAATGTTGAAGAAACACACCTAAAAAATGCAACTCTAACACCAAATAATGACTGAAGCACCTTCAAAAGACCAATCTGAAACTTGATATCACATATGTACAAAGCCTATAAGAACTTACACTTTACAATACCAAAAAGGAACGAAGATAAAATCGACCTAAAACTCAAACAAAACCACACTTACCGGATTCACACTTTGTTGAATAAGGAACGACTTTGAGAAGCAACAACTAACGATAACTATTTCGAAATCGAAACGAAAAATTATAGAACAAAGAGAAGAAGTTGAGGACATTGAAAAAAAATGAAGAAATGAAAAGAGTCAAAACCAAGTTTGCAAAACAAAAAGAATGGGAGAGAAAATCACGTGAGTAGAAGTAGGAGACGTGAACAGAAATTTTGGGAGTGTTTTTTTCAAAATTTAAATATAAAATAATAATAAAAACAAATTTAATAACACACTAACTTATCACAATTTCCAGAGTTGATTATCAAAAATAAATCCTTCTAAGTACACAAGGGAATTCAAACACAAGACCTAAAGCAAGCTAATAACTTATCACTGAACCAGTAGACTCATTTTGTTCCTAAAATGCAAAAACTAACTTAATAGTCCACCCAAACCACTGACCCAACCAACAGACCTTAATACTTCTAGCCCCAATTTTGAGGTGTTACATATAATAAAAAATTACCAACTTACTTTGCATCTACATATAAGTCCAAATAATTAAGTGGATTAGTGTAAAAAGCCTTTATATGCATGAATACTTATAAAAATTTCGTAACCACCAAACATATATATATTAAAGCAGCAACATGCTAAAAAATCCATAAATTCGTGGCTTATATTGGCAGGACCAATATCAAAAGCATCACGCATTAAACAAATGGTAAGATATAATGCCCTCATGGATTCATATAAGTAAACTAAACGTAAAATCAAGAACCTTTAAAAGAAGTAAAATAGAACACTTCAAAGCTAATGTGTTTGTTCTTTTTACAAATCTCCTAAAGTTTCTTCAGAAAACGTTGACTAAACAAAATCAAAACTTTGTAATAAACACGACTGAAGATAATAAACCCACAAAATATTGAATTTAAACTGATGATTCAGTAACTTAAACATGAAACTTTGCATCAATACTTGAGAAAATCGGAACTGTTGATGAAACAAATTCAACTTGAACTAATAACAGAAAAAAATTATTAACATGAGAACTGATCAAAAGTACATTCATAACAAACCTAACCCATACATACATTCCAAAAAGAAAGAAACTTAATCAATTCCCAATGATTCAACATGATTAGGCTCGGATGTCACTTATTAGAACCGTAAAACAAGGTCTAATATAAAACTTAACAAACCAGGATCTATCATGCCAAATCATCAAGAAAAAATCAATAACAAAACTAGATGCAAAAGCGTACCTGAATACATCGATTTCTTGAAATCTTCGAATCTTATGGTTTTGATCTTCCAAATTGGCACACAAGTAATTCAGAGAAAGTAGCTCTCTCTTTTCTAAAGATGGATATTAGAAAAGTTACATATGTGTAGTTGGAGACCATAACCCTAATATATAACTTTTGCACATTAACCCAATTTCTAACCAGTCCATCATTAATTAGAAATTAGTTACTAGAGTATCTACACATATTTGACCCATTCTTTATTTAATAACTAAAGCCCAATAAATCTTAACCAAATTAGATCACTTTTAATTTGGACTAGTAAACCTTAACCAATACAACATTTGGTAAAATTTATAACTATAGATATGACAATTAAGATTCAATTTTTTGAAAACTTTTAGATGTTCACTACGCAAATAAAATTGTCTTTCATAACTTATTTTTCCAACATAAGGAAGCACATTTACTTCAGTTATTAATAAAGCCTTTCTAAGGAAAAATGGCGAGCTAGGAGTGAGACCAAAAAGCTCATTTAAAATTGGAATAAAATAAATTTAACAAAATCAAGCCAAGGCTGCAACCTAAAGAATCCACCCAAGGCCTTCTTTGGCAAACTATGATTTCTTCTTTTCCATCTTTTTTCTCACTTCCTTTGGATTTACTTTTCTTCTCTCGAACTCGATCCAATGCATATAAAAGGAACTTGAAAAAAATTATTTATTCAAAAAAATTAGTAGTAATAAAAGAAACACTAAATAATCTAAAACTCATTTTACAACTAGTTGTAAAATAGACTTATTAGTTCAAAACTAACTAAAAACCACTCAAGAAAATGCAAATGTCAATGAATTAAGGCCTAAAATATTTAACAAATATTCGTTCATCATACCCCCACACTCAATTTTTGTTTGTTCCGAAGCAAAACAACTCAACAAAAAAATTAAGCTTGCAACTTAAAGTACTTAGTATAAATCAATAACAATATTACAAATATGTGAAGACTAATCTGCCGCTCCCTATTATACTTAAGGAGCTTGTTTTCGACCAATTTAGATGACTTTGTGGTACTTTTAGTTAGTTTTAGTTTTCACATTAATAAGAGATTAACGTGTGTTTTACGCTACTTTTGAGACCCAAATTGGCCAAATACGCCATAGGTTGATTGAGTGTTGTAGGGAGTCAATGGTGGCTCGAACATGAGCGAGAACATTATCTAGTAGGGGTATCGCGATATTGAAGCATGGAAGTTGTCATACCTTGGACAGTGCTAAAATGAAGAGGATTGAGACAATTTACAGTGGTATCGTGATACCAGCCTTGGATATTGCGGTATCGCGATACCCAACTCCCTAAGGATCCCTCATGTTAAGAATGATGTGAGTATCGTAATACTAGACCACGGGTATCGTGGTACCCCTAACGAGAAGAGACAAAATAAATTACTACAAGAGTAGTCCTTGTTCAAGCTCAACATCAATAAAAAGAATACACGTTGAGGGGCATTTTAGGCATAATTTTGGGTTGTAATCGTAACAAAAAGTTCTTCTAGTTGAGAGAAATAGGGTAGACATCACTTTTCATCTTTTATCATCTTTTTAGCTTAGGGTTTAATTACTTTTTTCATTTTCTTTTAAGGTTTATGCTTTTTTTTAATTTTTATTTAGTTAATTAGTTAGTTAGTTAGTTAATACTATAGCTTGGTGTTAATTGCTCTTTAGTACCTTAACCTTTCATTGTTGTAACACCCCTAACCCGAATCCGTCGCCTGATTAGGGTTATGAAGCATTACTGATCAAAACACAGTTCAGAACAGTTATTCAATACAATTCAAGCACAAAGTAATATAATCTCTTTCAAAAAAAAAATTTTTCTACAAGTCAAATTCATATATTTGAATCACATGGTCAACCAAAATCAATCATACTTTTCTAGTCATTTCACATATGCGAATCATGCTTCAATGTTCAACTATATCAATATAATTTATCTAATCAAATTACTAACCAACCAACAATCATCAAAATCATAGTGCACGTGCTTCATAAATACAAAGTTCGAACCATGTGACCATTAATTATATGGTATTCGAATCCCTAAATCATAATCAAACATAATTCATCTCATAAACCGAGAATACATTAAGACATCCTTTAGTATAATTTAATGCCTTTAACTAAATAATAAACATACCAATTCCACTATTCAATATTAAGCTAAACATATTATTTTATAATGTAATGGCCCAAATTTAAGGTTATCTGAACAGTGGTTTCGGGACCACAAATCCGATGAGGAAAAATTTATTTTTATTATATTTCAATGGCCTAAAATTTCATGTAAATATTTCGTGAAAATTTCGTTCAAAAATTTCGATGTTTGGGCACTCAATTTAGTCAAAACGACTAAATTGTAAAAAGTGCAAAAGTTTAGTTCCACATGTTAGAGTTGTCCAATTGTTATGAAACTTTAAATTGGAGGTCCTTATATGGTAATTAGACCATTG
>JABEZY010266501.1:0-11640 GCA_013467495.1 Gossypium gossypioides | reverse complement strand
GCAGTGATGCAACCTATCCCAATCCAACCAACACACCACTCCGTACCACCAACACACCATGTGGGGATAGAATCGACCCACCTAGCCAACACACCAATTTGCAGCAAAGCTGCCAGTAATAATAACATAGCAAAACTACCAGTGACAGTAACGCAGCAAAGTTGCCAGTAATACTATATGTCGCATAGCCACCAGTACAGTATACTTCCCCTATATCAGAATCCCAACCCCATGCAGTATGTCATACTAAGTAATAGTCGTATATATCATAAAACAAATCGGTTATACACAGCATAAGGCCATAACAGTCATTTCATCTCCTAGGGTATAATGGTCATTTTACCCCTTCGGGGGTATTTTGGTCATTCTACCCATTCGTGGGTATTTCGGTCATTTTACCCTTCGAGGGTATTTCGATAATTTTACTCTTCGAGGGTATTTCAGTAATTTTACCCTTCGAGGGTATTTCGATAATTTTCCCTTTCGAAGGTATTTTGGTAATTTTGGGCCCATTTGGTAATTTTGAGCATTTGCACGCCCATATGGTCTCAGCGTCGTCTTTTCTGGCTTTTTGACTTTTACCGATTTACAGTTGAGAGAGGGTGTGATTACACACCTGTTTACGAGAAGAGTACTATTTCCGTGAACGCCCACCTAGAAACAAACATGTCCCATAGTTAGTTCATAACTGTTAGGGTACAATGCCCTCTTAAAAGCACTTAAACCAAAGCACCCTCCTTACCTTGATTGAATGTTGAAGCCAAGATTGATTATTTCAACAACCTGCAAACTACCACTCCTCGAAGGAACCCGAAAGTCAGAAGCCTACAGCATAGAAATGGTAAGAAAAAGCAGAGAGGATCAACGTAGAGTACGATACAATGATTGCGTAATATTCGGCTAGAAGATAAGAAAGGAGAAACCTGACAGAGACAAACCGAAGAAATCAAAGAGATTATTCGGCCAAAGAAGAAAAAAGAGAAGAGAAGAAAGGTTCGGCCAAAAAAAAAAGAAAAGGAAAAGAGAGTAAGACGAGGATTCGGCAATGAGGAAAAAGAGAGGAAAAAGTAGAAAAGAAAAGAAAAATGATCAATCCCGAGATGTACTTCCAAAAACTAGGCAAAAATTCGGCACCAAGACTAAAACGTGAAACCCGAAACTCACCGAAATCAAAGCAAACTAAAAGAAAAAACCCTAAAAAGACCAAAATCGAAAACTTTTAGTGCTAAGTGACTAAATTTGGCACAAACACCCTCCCCCAGCCGAATTCTCACTGTTGGAATACCCCCAAACAGCACATGCCCCCCTTTCTTCAAATTCCTTAATTTCCTCCGTAAATCTCTCCCTTTATCCCTCATTGATTTACTCCATCAAATCCTCCTCAACTCCCTCCATGACCAGTTCAAACTCCAATAAGCAATATTCTAATCCAACTTCACCACCTCATTGCATAGGTGGTAAAAATAAACACTCCTCAGTGCAGCACAAGACTCGAACCTCAGACCTTAAGAGAACTTCTCACGCCACTAGCCACTTGACCACAAGCTATTCTTGTGAAATAAAACTAACACTAAAATTTATAAGACCAACATGCTTATGTCCAGGTTCATTTAAGAGCAAAAATTAAAAATTCTGCAAAAGCCAAGACTTGAACCTAGGCTTCTCAAACACTCCCATACACACCTAAATCACTTAGCCATTAAAGCAAACAAGCAATTTTGTCAAAACATGCAAAAGAATTAAAGACTTAAATTTTGGGGCGTTACAAGCTTCCTGTTACATGGCTCACATGAGCTTCCTATTATATGGCTCAAGAGAGTGCTTCCTGATTATGTGCTCTAATGAGTACCCCTGAATATGAATTGACAGATTACAGTTTTGTACACTTGAAGTGTACTACATTTGTGTCCATCGATATTTCAAATAAATTCAACGGGCAAAGTTTTGACATGGGCTAAACTGAACTTAAGATGATTTGTTATGAAAATTCATATGTTATATGGAAATATGATAAGAAAAGTATATGTATATGAAAGTTATTACATGATGAGCTCATTCATGTTTCTTGACAATTGTGTGAATTACAATAAATAACATGTTTGATGAAGTTGGGTGTTTAGGCTATTAGCCAAATTTCTTGGATGCATTATATATGTTTACATTAATGGAAATGAATGGTAAGTTAATTTTCCAGTTATACGAACTTACTAAGCATTAAATGCTTACTTTGCTTTATTTTCTCTGTTTTATATTACTTGGAAGCTTGTAAAGGTTGGAAGCGGGTCAGAGCAAAATCACACTATCCTTCAGTTCATTTTGGTATAATTAGCGAAATTACTTTTGGTATAATGGCATGTATAAACTAAGTTAGGTCAAATGATTAAATGTTTTGGTTGTAATTAGCCATTGGAATGGCTAATGATGGCATCATTTGAGGTATATAAGTATGAGACTATGTATTGTTTGGTATATGTGTGTGCTTGGATTTATTGGATTGATGCACTAGGTATAAATATACTTGAGTGAGTATTTGATCATTTAGGTAAGTTGGATGTTTCAATAGATGTCATGATATATCATGTATAAGACCTAGATTTTTGCTTGGTTTGAGTGTTATGAATTGACTTGTGAATATTTTAAAATGTTGATGTAGGTGGAAGATAAGTTTGGGTGAAAAATAAGGCTTGGAAATGACCTTATTTTGTCCACATGGGCAGAGACACAGGCGTGTGTCTTAGCCATGCATGACACACAGCCTAGCATATGGGCGTGTGTTTCAGCCATGTGTCCTCTGCATTTTAAAAATTGAGAAACAGAATGCTTCGAATTTCTCACATGGGTAGAGACACGGGCGTGTGTCTCAACTGTGCGTGTCACATGGCCTGGCACACGGGTGTGTGACTTGGCCGTGTGAACCCTGCACCTTAATTATGCAGGTCAGTATGCTCACACGGCCTAGCACACGGGCATGTGGCTCGACCGTGTGACTAAGTCAGTATGCAACCTAAATTGGACATGGGCTAGGACACGGCCGTGTGCCTCACATCGAATGCCCACACGATCTGAGACACGGGTGTGTCACTTGGCCATGTGAGCCACACGGCCTAGCCACATGAGCGTGTGTCCCCTGCAGCTAGGAAAAATTTTGAAATTTTGCAAAAAATTCCCTGAGTTCCCGATTTAGTCCTGACCTATTTCTAATATGTATTTGGGCCTCGAGGGCTCATATAAGAGACTTTATGATTGACTTCTGATATGAATACTATACGATGTGAAATATCTGTTTACTTGATCTGTAAATTCCAGTAATGCTCCGTAACTCTGTTCCAACAATCTAAAAAGAAGAAAACGAAACAAGGTAAGTTTACTTAAAGCTTAGAAAGTTCATATAATTTAAACACGACATACCTGTCATTTAAAATCTTACTAATTGAAATTAACATAATAACATAGTATTTCTTGTCACCTTACACATTCCCTACCATACCAAAATGGTTAGTCATGACCATATAATGAACAAGACATATAGATAGCATAATACACATAACATTTACATTCATTTCATGAATAACATCTTATACCATAGGCTTTCATTTCAGTTCATTTTCGTATATTGTTTTGCCCGAACAACTATAAAAAATTAACTTCGGATAATTAGGATATCTTTGTCCACACGAGCCGTAAATAGGGGCATTAACCGTTGCTCGAAGTTGCTCACATGAGATGTGAAGAATCCACAACAAATGTTGGATCTCAGCTATCAGTATGGTCTACAACACCGGTACATAGTACCTAATAAATATAAACATCGACACATAGTGCCTAATATAACATGAATACTGGTACAAAGTACCTGATAATATAGTCATCGGTACATAGTACCTGATAAAATGAAATTACCGGTACAAAGTACCTAATACATTAAACAGTAATGACATGTCATTTGTATCCTAATCATTCACTATGTTCACATGGGACTTAATTCCATTCCCATATGCTTTCCATCATTATATCATAGTCTTATATAACATGTACCAATTAACATTTCATATCATCTCTCAAATCATCCCAAACACATATAAATACCATACTTTAAAATTCATCCATTCAATCTCCCTTTCAATATTTAATTCAAACCAATTATACCAGCACATATATACATAATACAAACATAATTAAGTATTTAAAAAATTTAACCTGATACGAACTTACCTAAACAAAACAGCAACGAACACAATACCGAGGACTATTCAACAATGTTTCATTTTCCACATTTTTCGACCGGTTGATCCGTTTCTTGATCTATATGATAATTTAACTCAGTTAAAAAATTCCAAATACCTTATAATGTCTAAACATATGTATATGACCCTTTAATAACATTTTACAATATTTCCTTAAATTTTTACCTTTTATTCAATTTAGCCCATAAAATTGAAACTTGCATATTTTTCACATTTAAGCCCCAAACTGAATTCACTCTCATCCTTTTACAACTGTCAAGTATTTAATTTATAAGAATTTCATGCCAATTTCAACATATTATCATTTTAGGTCCTAAACTCAAAACTAACCAAAATAACAATCCTATTTCAAATCAAATATTCAAACTCAACCATTTAACATCTAAAAACTTCAAATTCATTAGTGGTAACTTTTTAAACTATAACAGTTTTACAAAATAGTCCCTGGATTAGCTAGATTAAGCTACAACAATCTCAAAAATATAAAATTCATGAAAAATGGACTTCAAATATACTCACATGCAATGAAGTCAAGTTTCGCCAAATCTCTAGTTCTTTTTCAATGGAGGAAATGGGTTTTAGAAAAAAAAAGGTGAAGATGATATGTTTTACTTAACTTTTACATATTTTGTTTTCTTTTTAAATTTAAATTTTAATGCATAATTTAGTATAAAACCAATCACTTACCGTCCACCAACTTAAAAGTGGCTGATTTCCACATAAAACCTCTAACATTTACCTTTTGAACCTTTTAATTAATAAAAATTAAGAATAGTTAACTTTCGTAGTGGTTACGATTTATTCCTTCTACTCCAATTAACCATTCAAACATCAAAATTACTGGACCAACCTTTAATACGACACTCTAATAACCTCATAAATATTAAATAAATAATATTTAAAGACTCACACATCGAAATTTTAATCCCAAAGTCATTGTTTCCAACACCATTGAAAATGGGTTATGTAACACCCCAAACCCGGCCTAGACGCTATGGCCGAATCTGGAGATGTCACAAAGAAGGGTTTTGAAAAGATAGTTAATTCGATAAAGCTTTGTAACTTATACTCGTTTATAGCTATTACTGAAAATCTTATTTAATCAGTTCATTTTCCTTAAACATGATTTACAGTGGAAGTCTTAGAAATCGTTATGTTTTAAAAATCCTGTTCATACTTTCAGAAAACCTTTGTTTCAGTAAAAACCATGTTTTTAGCCAACCATCACAAATAAAGAATCCAAATACAAAATAAACCAAACAGTCCAGAGAGTCCATTAATTACAGAACTCCTAGAAATAATCATTAACTAAATAAAAACCATTATTTATAGTCAGTTTGCAAACTTGTGGTCACCATGAGACTCCGTTGCATCGATCCGCCTAAGTTTGCAGATTACCTGAACAGAACAAACAAACGAATGTGACTTTTCGTAAACACAGTGTGCAACCCAACAGAAATAGACATGTTATACATACAAAAATCACATATACAATCAGATTCGGTTTCGGACTTAATCAGATTTGGTTTCGGACTTAAGTCCTTTACAGATACAGATAACAGAATCAGATATGCAGAACAGGTATACAGAATCCTACCCTCGTCCTCTACACACCAACTTCGACCATCCCATCACACCATGAGGGATTAAAAACAACAACCGATCCCTACACACCATATAGTGTCGATACGACACATAACAGATAATATGCAGTCAAGCTGCCAGAATAGAAGCGAAAGGTCGCTGAACTGATCATTTCGTCCACATGTACGATTCCCACCACAAACATATATATATATAAATACAGATACAGAATATCATGCTTAACATGCTCGCATATAGATAACGTATCTATTTAACAGAATAGTCAGACATGCATAACGGTGTCCTACTCAGAGCACACTATTAGAATATCAGATCACATAATTTAGGTTTGGTTAGCCCTTACCGATCTTACGGTAGGCCCACAGTCGATCGGAGCGACCTGTGCAACCCTAGGAAAAATTTTAGAATTATGGCCCACATGCCCGTGTAGGCCCATAGACCAGTGTAGCCCACATACGCAGATTTGCCTTGCTCGTGTGGTCCACACGGCCTGGCCCAAAACCGACACACCCAAGTGGCATGCCCGTATGGGCCCATACATCCTACTTGGCCTAGCCCGTGTGGCCCACACTAGCCACTCCCACACCACCATACGGTCGTGTCTTGTGCATGGCCATGCCTTCGTTAAACACATGGCCAACGACACAGCCGTGTGGCGTCGATATAATACTTTTTCTATTTTTGTCGAAACTCAATTTTTTGTGTTTTGAGAACACACCTATTACAATTTTGATGCAAAACCAGCCCCGAAATCACCAGCACCACCGCAAAGACGACTACACGCGAAAGTTAAACCGTTGAGGCGAACACCACAGATGAGGATACTGCTGACGCATCGAGTTCTCAGGTTTGCACGTGGTTTCCTCAGTGTTATGATTCTGCCACTGAACCTTCACTAACGGTATGGACTTCCTCCTTCAAACCTTAATGTCTTGGTCCAAAATCTGAACTGGCTCCTCCTCAAAAGTCAAATCCTGTCTAACCTCGATCCCTTAAACAGAGACAATGTGAGATTGATCATATTGGTACCGCCTCAACATCGAGATGTGAAACACATTATGGATACAGTCCAACTCTGGAGGTAGCTCAAACTAATAAGCGACCGGTCCCACACGCTTCAGAATCCAATGCGGCCTAATGAACCTAGGGCTCAACTTACCCCTACGACCGAACCTCAGAACTTTCTTCCACGGAGAAACCTTGAGAAAAACGAAGTTACCTACAGTGTACTTAATATCTCTCCTCTTCAGATCTGCATAGGACATCTGTCTATCAGAAGCCACCTTTAGACGATCCTAAATCAGTCTAACCTTATCTTCAATCTCAAAAACCAACTCAGGACCCAAAACTCGACGCTCACCCAACTCAGTCTAACATAGCGAAGTGCAACACTTACAACCATACAAAGCCTCGTAAGGTGTCATCTAGATGCTAGAACGAAACTGTTGTTGTAGGTAAACTGAGCTAGCGGTAGAAAATCCTCCCAACTACCTCGAAAGTCAATCACACAACTCTGAAGCATATTCTCCAGTATTTGAATCACCCTCTCAAATTGACCATTAGTTTGAGGATGAAACGTATTACTAAAGTCCAATCTCAAACCCAGAGCCTCATGCACTTTCTTCCAGAATCGAGAAGTGAAACGAGGATCCCTATTAGAAATTATCGAAACCGTAACCCCATGCAATCTTACAATTTTAGAGATATAGAGCTTCACTAAATTTTGCAGAGAATAGTCCGTTCGAATCGGAATAAAATAGGCAGACTTGGTCAATCGGTCCTCGATGACCCAAATAGAATCATTTTTAGTGGGTGTTAAGGACAACCCACTAACGAAGTCCATCGTCACTCATTCTCATTTTCGTAAGGAAATCTTAATAGGTTGGAGAAAACCCGAAGGCAACTGGCACTCTGCCTTAACCTGCTGGCACGTTAGACAACGAGCAACAAAATTCGTCACCTCACACTTTAAACCCGGCCACTAGTACAACTCACGAAGATTGCGATACATTTTATTACCCCCAGGATGCACAGGATAAGGGCTACTATGCGCCTATTTTAGAATCGACTGTCTCAGATCAGAATCATTCGTCACACAAACTTGACCTCGAAAACACAGAACCCCATATTTATTCAGCCCAAAATTGGATGTACTGCTACTCTCAACCTAACGAAACCGCAGAACCAAGGACTCATCCCCTAACTGCTTCTCTCAAATCTACCCAATCTAAGTCAGCTTAACTTGCGACTCAGCCAACAGACCCCTATCATCAAACAGACTAAGACGAGCGAACATCGCTCTCAAATCATTCATGGCTTTACGACTGAGAGCATCAGCCACCATATTAGCCTTATGAAGATGATATTCTATCGTACAGTGATAGTCTTTAAGGAACTCTATCCACCGACGCTGCCTAAGGTTCAACTCCTTCTGAGTAAGGAGGTACTTGATGCTCTTGTGATCGTTGTAGATGATACACCTCTCACCATACAAATAATGCCTCTAGATCTTTAACGCAAAAATAACAGTAGCTAACTCAAGATCATGTGTCGAGTAATTCCCCTCGGGTGACTTAAGATGACGGGATGCATAAGCCACAACCTTACCATCTTGCATCAGTACACATCCCAAACTGACGTGCGACGTATCACTATACATTACAAACTCCTTACCAGATCCAGACTGTATCAGAACAGGAGCTTGAGTCAAAACTGACCTGAGCTTCTTGAAGCTCGATTGTTGCACATCAAACCAGGCAAAAAGAAAGCCCTTGCGTAGAAGCTTAGTCAAAAGAGCTACAATCAGTGAGAACGCCTCGACAAACCGCCGATAATATCCTGCAAGACCCAGAAAACTGCAGATATCAGATACGTTCTTAGGCTATTTCCAATCAAGCACTGTCTCAATCTTTTTAGGATCAACTCGGCTCCCCTCAGTAGAAACCATGTGCCCAAGAAAAGTTACCTCTCGTAACTAGAACTCACACTTGCTCAATTTAGCGTATAGCTGTTTCTCTCAAAGTATCTGAAGCACTACTCTAAGATGCTCATCATGCTCTTCCTCAGTCTTAGAGTAAACTAGAATATCGTCGATAAAGACCACGACGAACTGATCCAGATACGGCTGAAAAACTTGGTTCATTAGATCCATGAAGCAGCCGGAGCATTCGTAAAACCAAAGGGAATAACTACGAAATCGTAGTGCCCATAATGAGTCCTAAATGTCGTCTTATAAACATCCACTTCCTTAACTCTATACTGATGATACCCAGAATGGAGATCTACATTTGAAAACACTGAATCCCCTTGGATCTGATCAAACAAATCGTCGATCCTCGAAAGTGGATACTAATTCTTCACAGGAAGTTTATTCAATTGCCGGTAGTCAATGCACATCCTTATGGTACCATCCCTTTTCTTTACAAATAGAACTGGTGCCCCTCACGGAGACACACTAAGGCGGTTGAAACCACGATCTAGAAGCTCTTGAAGTTGAGCCTTAAGCTTTGTAAGCTCTTTCGGTGCCATACAGTATGAAGCGATGGACATCGGAGCTGTACTCGGTAGAAGCTCAATGTCGAACTCAACTTTTCGATTCAGAGGTAAACCTAGTAACTCCTCAAGAAAGACATCCGAAAATTCCCTTACTATTCTGATATCCCCGACAGTAGAGTCCCCAGAAACTGAAACACTAACGAAAGCCATATACGCCTCACACATTTTTCGAACCAATTTCTTAACACATGAGCGGATATCACATTAGACAGATAATCTTGACGCTCTCCGATCACAACCACCTTCTTATCACCTTCGGTCCTCAGAACGACTCTATTAGTTGCACAATCCAAGCTAACTCGATGCTTAACTAACTAGTCCATACCCAAAATTAAGTCGAACTCCCCAAACGGTAGCTCCATCAGATTTTCTAGAAATACAGCTCATTGCACTTCTAATGGATTATTCCTATAAAGTCTATTAACTCGAACAAACTGCCCCAACGAACTCAGTACAGTAATCTCACTAGAAGTACACTCATCAGAAATCCCCAAGTTTTTGGAAATAGTATTGGCCACATAGGAATATGTAGAACCTATGTTTATCAGAGTAGTATAAAGAACATAAAAAAGAACGTACCCGTGATCGTAGCAGGGGCGTCTCTGTCCTCTTGACATTGAGCAGCATAAACCGGTGCAGGTTGCCTCACCTCAATTTGATTAGCACCTCTACCTGATGCTCTCTGTCATTGACCTATACCATTACTACCCCTAGCCGGTCGATGGCCCCTAGGTTGCTACTAAACTGCCCTCTAAGGCTGTACAGAACTCAATCCTGAAGCTTGCATTTGATCAGCACGCTGCGGACACTCTCTAATCCGATACTTTAAATACCTACACCTTAGGCAAGCCCCTAACCTCCTTCAGCGCTCTCTCGGATAGCGCCTACCACAACCATCACATGGCTGAATCCCAATAAGAGCAACAGGAACCCCTACTCTAATAGGCCCAATAGAACTAGGCCGTTTTTTAGGCCTCTGAACAGAACTAGAGGGCTCTGAATCCCTCTTATTCTAGCCTCTCTCATGATCCATATTTTGGTACTCCAAGCGCTTAACCTCCTAAGCGATGTTTGCCTTAACCAGCAAAATTGCGAACTCTCACTCCCTCTGTGGAGCAATCAATACCCTCAGATTATCCCTTAAGCCATCCTCAAAATAGGTGCATTTCTCATACTCAGATGCCACCATGCCTCGAGCTTAACGACTCAAGCTTAGAAACTCGGCCTTATACTCGACCACAGATCTATCCCATTGCGTGAGATTCATGAACTCACGCCTACGAGCATCCACATAGCTCGTCTCTACATACTTCTCCTAGAAAGCAGTCTTAAAAATAGTCCCATATCAAATGATCCGGTTGAGTACCCTCTTCAACCGACAACCACCACTGATATGCCTCGTCGCGAATCAAAGAGGCTGCACCCTATTACCATGATTAATTTGTTAAATTATGGTTTGTGTGGGTTGGTATGAGTCCCTAGTTAAATTGACTAGCATGGTATGTGGATGAAATTGCATAAATTCCTATTGACGATCTTAAGGACTAAAATGTAAAGGAGTTAAAATATTAAGGACAAAATGTAAATTTGCAAAAGTATGAATTTTGGACTAAATTGAATAGTATGATTATTAAATGAATTGAATTTTCTTATTTAGATCAAGATAAACCTCGTATGGATCTATATCGAGGAAAAGCTAAAGCCTTAAATTAGTGATCCTATTTCGACGTTCTTGTAATCGAGGTAAGTTCGTATATTTAACTAACGTTTTAACGTTTCTACTCAAGAATACAATCGATGTCATTCATGATCCTCTCAGTGGCCTACAACCAATACTCGGCCACTATAACACCTCAAACCCGTCCTAGATGTTATGGCCGGATCTAGCGATGTCACATGATAGGGTGTTTAAAAATCGTGTCGTCGCGTTAAAACCATTTCTATTGAATTCCTTATCTTAATATCTTATTAGTACCAAAATTGTGCTGGTCATTTAATAGATAGTTTCAAAACGTTATTCATTTGCGGAAGCTTTTAAAATAGATTAAACAATCGTGCGTTTAGGAAAAATATTTGTTTCTTTTTGAAAATTGAGGTTTCCTACTACTAGCAGTTGTAATCCATAAGGTAAAGATAATTAAAATCTAAAACCAAAGTCTGAAAGTCTAATTACAACCCAAAAACTTAGCCAGTAAAAATAGAATAAAAATAAAACCAATTATCGTAAATATGGGTT
>JABEZY010266491.1:0-10138 GCA_013467495.1 Gossypium gossypioides | reverse complement strand
AAACGTCGAAATTTTCGAACGAAATTTTCACAAAATCATTCGGTGAAATCGTAGACCATAAAAATATAATAAAAAATAAATTTTTGTACGTCAAATTTGTGGTCCCGAAACCACTGTTCGACTAGGCCCAAAATCGGGATGTTACACATGGGCACGGACAAGGCCGTGTGTCCTTATTTTGATTACCCACACGGTGTAAGACACAGGTGTGTCTCCTGGCCGTGTGACCCCTACAATATTGAAATTTTTTACTATTTGCTAAAAACTTCTCCGAGTTTTCGATTTAGTCCTGACTTGTTTCTAATGCATATTTTGGGCCTCGAGGGCTCATATGAGGGACAATATGTATGTTTTGACTTGGTTTTAATATGTTCATTGCTATGATGTGAAATGTTTGAAATTTCTGTCAGTTTGAATTGTAAGCTACGATAATGCTCCGTAACTCTATCCAAATGACAGATACAAGTTAAGGGTGTTACAACTGCTCTAGAATATGGAACATATAAGATGTACTCAATCTTATCATATGATTTTAGAGATAAAGCTGATGAAAGTCTGAAATGGGCTGCTAAAGGAGTATGAATATGCTTAGCACTCTGCATATTGAGCTTGCAAAGAACTTTCTCAAAGTACCCTTTCTGACTTAGGTACAATTTACTTGCATTTTTATCTCTGAGAATTTCCATACCAAGTATCTTCTTTGCTGGTCCCAAATCTTTCATCTCAAATTCTTCACTTAGTTGGCCTTTGACCTTTCTTATCTCTCCTTTATCTTTAACTGCTATAAACATGTCATCAATATAAAGTAGTAGATACATAAAAGAACCATCACTATTTTTCTTAAAGTAAACACAAATATCAAAGCTACTTCTTTTGAAATCATGAGAAGTCAAAAAGGAATCAAACCTATTGTACCACTATCTTGGTGACTGTTTCAAACCGTAAAAGGACTTTTCAACAAGCAAACAAGTCCTCCTATTCTAAGATTGTAAAGCTCTCTCGTTGTTGCATGTAAATATTCTCCTCAAGTTTTCCATGCAAAAATGCAGTTTTTTTCATCTAACTACTCAAGCTCCAAATCATGCATGGCCATAATCCTGAGCAAAGCTCGAATCGAACTATTCTTTACAACTCGGAAGAACACATCTGTCAAGTCCACACCTGGAATTTAACTGTAACCCTTTGCAATAAGCCTTGCTTTATATCTTGGTTCTTCAACTCCTGGAGTGCCTTCTTTCTTTTTAAACACCATTTACAACGAACAACCTTTTTACCTTTAGGAAGCTTCACAAGATCCCATGTTCTATTTTTATGGCGTGATTTCATCTCATTTTGCATAGAAAACATCTACTTTTTTAAGTCTTTACGACTAACTGCCTCAGAATAATTAGATGGCTCTTGGTTTGCATATATATCTTCAGCCACATTTAAAGCATAAACAACTAGATCAGCCTCGGTATACTTCCTTAGAGGTTTAATCTCTCTTCTAGTTTTGTTTTTGGCGATAGAGTATTGTGGTGAAGAAGCAACTCTATTCTAAATTTTTGTACTGGCTAGAGGAGTCGACTCTGTTGTAGATTTTGGATTAATCGGATGCTTCACCTACTTTTGTTGTTCTTTATTAGAAGAGTCATTAAGAGATAAGTTAGGTAGCATAGTAGTTTCATAAAAAATATCTCTGCTAATCACAACTTTTCTATTTCAGGACACCATAACTTATACCCTTTTACACCAGCTTTATAACTAAGAAAAACACATGTAATGGATCTCAATTCCTATTTTTCATTATCAACATGAGCATACACAGGACACCCAAAGATCTTTAAATCAAAATAATCAGAAGGATTACCAGACCATACCTCTTGTAGAGTCTTTTTCTCAATGGCAATTGACGGAGATCGGTTGATCAAAAACCATGTAATAAAGGCTGTTTCGGCCGAAAACGACTTTAGTAAGTTAGCATTCGACAACATACATCGAACCTTCTCCATGATCATTTTGTTCATTTGTTCTACAATGCCGTTTTGCTGTGAAGTATGACGAACTATCAAGTGTCTCACGATTGCTTCTGATTTGCACAGTTTAGTAAACTCATCAAAACAAAACTCTAAGCCACTATCTGTACGGAGGTGTTTTATTTGTTTTCCTGTCTATTTTTCAATCATAGTTTTCAAAGACTTAAATGCAGAAAACACATCACTTTTCTACTTTAGGAAAAACGTCCAAACTTTTTTGGAAACATAATCAATATGTGTTAGCGTATAATTAACTCCACCTCTCGAAGGCACTCTGGATGGCCCCCATATATCAGAATAAATATACTCTAATGTTTCCTTCGTATTATGGATTTCTCTAGTGCATCGAACTCTCTTTTGCTTTCCAAAAATGCAGTGCTCACAAAACTTCAGTTTACAAATTCATTACCCATCAAAAAGTTCTATTTTTCTCAATTCTACCATGCCATTCTCACTCATAAGCCATAAGCACATTTGCCAAAGTTTAATAACATCATCATCTAACAAGGAAAAGGAAGCAATAGCTACATCACCAGTAATAGTAGAACCCTACAAAACATATAAGTTGATAGTCTTTCTCTGCCCTTTCATCACAACGAGGGAACTTTTGAAAATCTTCAAAATCCCACTTTCAATTGTGTATTTGCACCCTTTTGAATCAAGAGTACTCAACAAAATCAAATTTCTCTTCGATTCTGAAACATGTCGCACATCACTAATTGTTCTGGCAACTCTCAGACATCTTAACTTTAATTGTTCCAACACTTGCGATTTTACAAAAAGTTTTGTTTCCGATCAAAACAAAACCTCTAGACATTGTTTCGTAAGTTGTAAGCCAATCACGATTAGGATTCATATGAAAGGTGAAACCCAAATCAAGGATCCACTCCTCGTTCACTTTAAAATTGTTGACTGAAGCGACTAGGAGTTCACTATCTTTATAGTCTTCTACAACATCAGCTTCACCAAAATTTTCTGGTTATTTTCCCTTTTGATTCGCAGCCTCCCTTTTGATCTTATTCTGTAGCTTATAGCACTCACATTTAATGTGCTCTTTCTTCTTGCAGAAGTTACAAGTTTTACCTCTGTTTAAAGATTTTGATCTACCCTTAGATTTACCTCAAGGATTCCATTCTTATGTCTTTCCACGATCATCAGCAGCATTCCATCTTGTCTCTTACGAACAATAAGACCCTCTCCTTGAGAGTCAGGTTTAACCACAAGATGTTTCATCTTATCATACGAGGTCAAAGAATCATAAACCTGATCAACTGTTAGAGACTCACGGCTATATAAAATCATGTCTCTAAAGGTTGAATAAGACGGGGGCAATGAACAAAGTAGAACCAACCCTAGATCTTCCTTATCATACTGAACCTCCATAGCCTCCAAGTCTGAGAGAATTTCTTTAAACATTGTTAAGTGTTCGTGCACAGATGCACCTTCCTCTAAATGATGAGTGTAAAGATGTTGCTTCATATGCATCTTGTTGGTTAGAGTTTTTGACATACATATTTGTTCCAGCCTCTTCCATAATGTAGCAGTAATCTTCTCCTTCAACACATCCTGCAAAATTTCATTAGAAAAATGCAGATGTAATTGTGTTAACATCTTTTGTTATTTACGCCTTTTCTCTTCCTCTGTCAATATCGAAGGCATCTTATCTATATCTAGCAGGGCATCCTCTAAGTCCATCTGCGCAAGAACTGCCTGTATTTTTATCTGCCATAATGCGAATCTGGTGTTGCGATCCAACAGCAAAATTTCATACTTCAAATATGCAATTATCGTGGTTGCAATGAACAACTCGGAAGCTCGCATACCAATTTGTTAAAAAATAGAACATTGGTAATGACAATGTATTGCAAAGAAAAGAGAAAGAAAAATAAAGAACACAAAGATTTTAACATAGAAACCCTTTCGGGAAAAAAAATCACGGGCAGAGGAGAAGATAATTCACTATGTCGAATTCGAATGATTACAAGAGGAGTAGACTATGTCTATTTATAAGCTTGAAAAACCATATTCTAATAGGAGTGTATTAATGTTGAAACACCTTATTCTAATCAATATCAATTAGATGAAGTATAATAAGGTTGAAAAGCCTTATTCTAAAATAAAATAAAAGAAGTGCAGTTATATATGTATTTTACTTTTATCTTATTTTACCACTGTGTTTTATTTTAACAATGATTCGGGTCACTCAATTCTAACATTATGTTGATGAATTGATTATGATATGTAGCATGATAAAATGTTGTTGAATTGATTATAAAACTGTACGCATGTTAAGCATACCATTAAACTGAATTAGATATAATTTTGTAAACATGTGTAACATGCAACAGAATTGAAACTGAATTGGTGCCATAATATGCTCACTGTTTGTATGTCATAATGCATGTGCATGGGGTGGGATATTGAGGTTTACAGAGGAGTTCCTTGGAGTATTGACGGAAGTTAAGTCTGCACTATTGTTGGCAGTGCATTGTACCAGGATTTCAGAGGAGATTGGTGATTATATCGCATACTTTTGGCAGTTTAACTGCATTTATTGTAACTAGTGGCTTGTCCACAAAATTGGCAGCTTGTCCAAAAAATTTGCAGCTTGTTTACATATTGACTAGTAGTATATATGCACTATTGTATTGGTGTTTATCCACAATAGGCTTGGGCCCATACTATTTTGGAGTTCGGATGATGGGTTCTAGGGAACACGTGATGTGTAGCGATTGGATAGGTAGGAACTTTTCTTGCATTGTATCATGCTCATGACATATTCTTATGATGTTGAATTATGTCATCTACTGAACTATAACGAAAACGATAAATTTTACTTGTGTGATTGATTGTATGGTCCACTGTTATTGACTCAGATTGAGCTAGTCTAGCTCATCCCATAGTCTTAACTTCACAATGAATGCACAAGACTGGGACCAGACCCTGCATGTGGACATACAACGGACTTTGGACTAAACATCTACTTTGACTATTTTCTATCATGTTTTATTTGGTTTTTGGACTGCCAAATTATTTTGACTGTGGTTTGGTTATTTCTTTTATTTGGGATTTATTTTAGTAAGAATAACCGGCACATTGATTGGATTTTTATGTATATCTTGAAACCATAATATTCTTGTCACTTGACCTTACTAAAACCTTGACATAAACAAAGTTTTTCCGCTGCACTGAGAGATAGTATAAATTTTTTAAAAGAAAGCAATAAATAACGATTTTTCCTAAAATCGCACTAACTTCAATAAAGTCAAACTTAAGAATAAGGTGGCCTAAATAATGAGCATTTTCTGAAGTAATTCAAGAGGAGACCGCGGCTTTTCCTAAAAGAGATTAACTAAGGTTTTCAAAGGATGGTAGGATCACTTAGTCACGCCAATGGCTATTGTAGCCTTCATGTATCGACCATAACATCTAGGTCAGGTTGGGTAGGTTACATTATAACTACATATCAATTAAATTTCATTTATCGAATATTCCCTCAAGTTTTTTATTTTATTCAATTTAGTCCCTAAAGTCGAATTTTCCATAACTTTCAAATTTGAGCTTTAATTTTGAAACCGATCTCAATTCAATCCTTCTACAATCCTCTAATATCTATATTTACAAAATTTTCATGTTAATTTTTAAATGTTTCCATATTAGTCCCTATGTTCAAAACTAACAACTTTCACTTTACAAATTAGTCCTTTTTCACATCTAAGCTTAAAATCTAACAATTTAGTACCAAAAATTTCAATATTAAACAATTGAAACATTTATAAACTTTAATAATTTTGCAAAATAGTTTGCAAGATCTAAAAAATATAAAAATTAGAAGAACATGACTTAATTAAGCTTACCTATTAGTGACTTAAAGTTTAAAGCCCTACGACTGATTCTCCCCAGTTCAAAAATGTTATTTACTTGGTTGAAGAAGAAAATGAGACTCTGTTTCTTTTCACTTCCATGTTTTAATTTTTATTAACTTTTATTATTAATCATTTTCAACATAAAATTAAAATTACTTTTAGTATTTCTAAGATTTTAACGATCCATACTATTCTAAGTTGACTTAATTTTCATTTTATGCCTTGTTCAAGTACTAAATAAGCCATTTAACAATTAAAAATCTATAACAATTAAATTTTACCACATTTACGATTTACTCCTTGTAACCGCAATTAACTATCGATTCAATAAAATTAATATACCAAAATTCGATATAATACTAAAATATTCTCATAGATATTAAATAATAATTATTGACATGAATATCAAAAATGGGGCTCAAAAATCATCATTTTCGAAACCATAGAAAAATAGGTTGTTACACATCGAGCGCATAAAATTTAGAAAACTAAAGAGCTTTGACAATCTAAACATCATTATGGAAACATATTTAAGCCCAAAAAATTTGCTACTAAGATTATTTGATAGTGTTCGAAAGTGAAAATAAACTTCCAAGTCAAGAACTCTTTCAGTATATGTTCAGTACTCTTATCCGATGATCCTTAGACTAGAAATTTTAATAAATCTCTTAAATATAAAACCAACCACAACAATAAGCAATTCTAAATAACCATTAACACCTTAAATCATCAATCATAAAAGCAACCAAATAATAAAAAAATGAAAGAAAAACAATCCAAGCATCGTGTTAACTCTTCTTTATTAATTTGTAGTTCTTAAAGAAAAATCCAATTCCAACTAACCATTAACACCTTAAATTCCTAATCACAACATCAATCAATTAAAAAAATTGAAAAAAAAAATTCTCATGTACATATATGGTGAGAATTAGAATCAATAAATAACACCCAAAATAATTGTCAAATAAGTAAAATCAAAGATTGAAACAAAAATAATAAAGAATGCAAAACTAAAAGATGACTTAGATGATGAATTCAAAGATAAACTTCAAAAATTTTGCTAAGAAAGAAGCAAGTGTCATACAAAAAGCTAAAAATGTTTAAACATATAAAAACCAAGGTTTGAAAAACAAAAGAAATAGAGAAAGAAATAAAGAAAGGAAAAATTTACATTGAAATTTGGTAGAAAGAATCCATAGCAAAAATTAGGGTTTTTTTTAAGGAGATTTAGAATCTAAACAATGACAATAAAGTCGATGGAGGAATTTCAAGATTAAATTTTGGGAGATTGAGAGGAGGAGAGAACTAGGGGAAAAGGGTTTATTAAAATTAATGGGAAATAATGGGGTTTATTTTTTAATGATCCTGAAATTAATCATAGTTTTCCAAGACTTAAATGCGGAAAATACATCACTTTACTACTTTAGTAAGAATGCCCAAACATTTCTAGAAAAATCATCAATAAAAGTTAGCATCTAATTAGCTCCACCTCTCGAAGGCACTCTAGATGGCCCACACAGATCAGAATGAATATACTCCAACGTTCCATTCAAGTTATGGATTCCTCTAGTGACTCAAACTCTCTTTTGCCTCCCAAAAATGCAGTGCTCACAGAACTTTAGTTTGCAAATTTCTTGTCCATCAAGAAGTCCTCTTTTTCTCAATTCTGTCATGCCATTCTCACTCATATGCCTTAGGCGCATATGCAAAATTTTAGTAATATCATCATCTATTATCAAGGTCTCTATCAAAATCATAATCAACACACCCAATAACTCCATCTTTAGTTATTCCAAAAAGTAAGCAAACATCAGTAGTACCTCATAAGCATCTGAAAATCCACTGAATTGCTTTCTAGTGTTCTTTACCAAGATTCATCATGTATCTACTAATTTCACTATCTGAATATGATAAATCTGGACATAAAAAAACCATAACATACATGAGAGGTCACACTGCACTAGAATATGGAACACGTGCCATGTAGTCAATCTAATCATCTAATTATGGAGACAAAGTTGATGACAGTCTGAAGTGAGTTGTTAATGGAGTACTAACAAGCTTGGCATTATGCATATTGAACCTGCAAAAAACTTTCTCAATGTACCCTTTCTAACTTAGGTACAATTTATATGTTTTTCTATCTCTGAGAATCTTCGTCCCAAGTATCTTCTTTACTGTTTCCAAATCTTTCATCTCAAATTCTTTACTAACTTGGGCTTTAACCTTTCTTATCTCTCCTTCATCTTTGGCTGCTATCAACTTGTATCAACATATAGGAGTAGATACACAAAGCAACCATCACTGTTTTTCTTAAAATAAACACAACTGTCAAAGCTGCTTCTTTTGAAATCATGAGTAGTCATAAAAGAATCAAACCTCTTGTACCATTACCTTGGTGACTGTTTCAAGCCATAAAGGGACTTTTTCAACAAGCAAACATAGTCCTCCATTTCTGAGACTACAAAACTCTTTGGTTGTTGCATGTAAATATCTTTCTCAAGTTCTCTATGTAAGAATGTTGTTTTTACATCTAACTTCTCAAGCTTCACATCATACATGGTCACAATACCAAGCAAGACTCTAATCGAACTATGCTTCACAACAGGAGAAAACACATATGTGAAGTCTACACTCGGAATTTGACTGTAACCATTTGCAACTAGCCTTACTTTATATCTGTGTTTTTCAATTCTTGGTGTCTTTTCTTTTTTCTTGAACACCTATTTACAACGAACAACCTTTTTATCCTTAAGAAGCTTCACTAGATCTTATTTTTTGTTCTTTTGGAGCGATTCCATCTCTTCTTGCATGGAAAACATCCACTTTCCTGAATCTTCACAACTAACTGCCTCAGAATATGTAGATGGCTCTTGATTTGCATCTATATCTTTAGCCAGATTTAAAGCATAAGCATCTAGATCAGCCTTGATATACCTATTTTATCAATTTTCCTATTTACATCTCGATCATAGTTTTCCAAGCCTTAAACGTGGAAAACACATCAATTTTCTTCTTTAGGAAGAATGCCCAAACCTTTCTGAAAACATCATCAATGATCGTCAGCATATAATTAGTTCCACCACTCGAAGGCACTCCAGATGGTCCCCCAAGATCAAAATAAATATAATACATTGTTCCTTTTGTGTTACAGATTCCTCTAGTGAATCGAACCCTCTTTTCCTTCCCAAAAACGCAGTGCTAGCAGAACTTCAGTTTGCTAATGCCTTGTCCATTAAGAAGTCATTTTTTTTCTCAATTATCCATGTCGTTATCACTCATATGCCCTAGACACATATGCCAAAGTCTAGTAACTCAGATGCATCACCAATAACAGTTGAACCTTGCAAAACATATAACTTGACAGTCTTTCTCTACCCTTTCATCACAACGAGGGAACCCTTTCTAATCTTTAAAACCCCACTTTCAGCTTTTTACTTGTGCCTCTTTGAATCAAGAGTACTCAACAAAATTAAATTCCTCTTCAATTCTGGTACATGTTGTTCATCACTAAGTGTTCTAATGACTCCATCGAACATTTTAATTTTGATCGTGCCAATACCTACGATTTTACATGAAGCATTATTTCCCATCAAAACAACACCTTCAGATACTGTTTCATATGTTGTAAATCAATCCTGATTGGGACTCATATGGAAGGTGCAACCAAAATCAAGGATCCACTCCTTGCTCACTTTAAGGTGGTTAGCAGTAGCAACTAGGAGTCCACCATCGATGTAGTTTTCTACAACATCAGCTTCACCCGATTGTTCTGGTTTTTTTTCCTTTTGATTCACCACCTCCCTTTTGATCTTATTCTGCAACTTATAGCACTCAGACTTAATGTGATCTTCATTCTTGCAGAAGTTACAGGTTTTACCTCTGTTTGAAGATCTCGATCTACCCTTAGATTTACCACGAGGATTTCATTCTTGTATCCTCCTACAATTATCATTAGTATTTTAGTCTTGTCTTCTAGAAAAATTGTGACCCTCTCCTTGAAAGTTGGATCCAGACACAAGATGCTTCATCTTTTCATACAATGTTAAGGATGCATAGACTTCATCAATCGTAAGAGATTCACGACTATAAAAAATCCTATCTTTAAAGGTTGAATAAGATGGGGGTAACGAATAAACTAGAATTAACCCTAAATCATCCAGCTTTAATTTCATATCTTATTCACTTTCTAATTCGATTTTCACCATTTTTGGTGATTTTTCAAAGTCACACAACTGCTGCTGTCCAAAACTATTT
>JABEZY010266450.1:0-25454 GCA_013467495.1 Gossypium gossypioides | reverse complement strand
AAGTAAGATGTTTAATCTTATTAGGTATTCGAATACCATTAGAGAGTTGAGCATATGATTCGTGTTATATGTTTATGAAGCTTATATTGTAAGACTTTGTGGCATGTTATTGGTATGAAAATTTTGATTATACGCATGGTATGAATTCGGTTGAATCTTGAGGAATTATTTGTGTTTGCAATATGATTAATAATGTGTGTTTAATATTTAAGTAGCTATATGCTTTATATATATACGATTATGATTTTTGTGAATATGAGAATGTTCGGAACTGTGTTTTTGTTTAGTAATGCCTCGTGACCCTAATCCAGCGATGGATACAGGTTAGGGGTGTTACAAGCTGCAAGTATTGAGGACAAGCCACCAATAATAGTAATGCAGTTAAACTACAAATAGTATGGACAAGCACCAATAATGCGATAAAATCACCAATCTCCTCGGTACTCCTAGTGTAGTGCACTGACAACAATATTGTGAACTTTCATTACTGTCGGTACTCCACGGAACTCCTCCGTCAACCACAATAACCCACCCCATGTATATGCAATATGACATACAATCATTTAGCAAATCACACTTTCAATTCAGTTTCCATATAATAGCATGTTTTACATGCCTATGGTAATGTATTTAATATAATGGCATGCTTAACATGCTTATGGTAACAATTTTAGTACATGCATTGCATATTTTTAGTTAATCGATAACATTGGTATGTAACATATGTACAAAAAACATTACAGTGAAGCATATTTAATATGTACGTCAAACGGTGACTCGATGAGTTACATGATTTACAAACATTCAATAAACAATAGTAATCCATAACATATACAATGTGCATCAATATAAAGCCTGCAATAATCCTCAAAAAGGCTTCATACAATTAATCTAACATGCCAAATTTTGCATACAAGCAAATTTAGTAGGGCTCATCCCTCAAACAATTGTAAGTTACGTACCTTGTTGGGGACCTTTTAATTCGCTTATTCGACCAGTCAACCATACCCGACCAGCAAGCATATATTACAAATTTAACAATTATTTCAATGTACTGCAATCAATTATTTAAAGTTACGACCCACACCTTAGTCCGCAAAATCTGTAATGCTAATTTGCAAATCCGTAACTCCAAACTTAAATTGGGACTAAATTAGATCGGATCTGCATTTAATACCATTTAACGTCATTATCACCAACCTCAGAACATCCATAAAAGATTCAGCCAAAATGGTCTCACATTAACGAGCTTTCATATCCAAACCAACAAGTAACTTACACTATTTTTTTCGTAACAAGTATGCGATCAATACTGGTCATAACTGCTGGTTTAGGGCATTAAAACTAGTAACTAAGGCCAAAATATCATCAAAAATCAGTAAGTGAATGACCAGAAATGGCTACAGAGTTTTCAACTAAAGAAACACAAGTTAACGAAACAGTAATGATACTAGGTTTCACATTTGTACTTTCTCAATACTAGATCTGAGTTAGCAATCTAAAATAGATTGAAAGCAAATAACAACCCAAAAATTGTAAAGGAAGGGACGACAACCATCCCCAACGGCGACAACAATAAAGGTTGTGTTGGGTAGTTCAAAAGGTATGATTAGGGGATGCAAAAAAAAAACACAAAACCCAACAAAATAGCAGCAACAAAAGAAAAGAAGAAAGGGCACAATCGTTACCACACAAGAAAGAGAAAGGGCGACAAAATGGGAGCTGCAAGGCTAGGGTTTAGGCTGCACAAAATGGTGAAAGAAAAAAAGAAAATGACAGAAGAATAGAGAGGAAGAAGGTTTGGATGACTATATAAAAAAATGAATAAAGGCTGAACATAAAATAAAAATTTGACTTTTAAACCTAGGTTAACTAGGTGGGACGGCACAAAAATAGGAAGGGAGCAAAATTGCAACAATTTAAATCAATTTACGAGGGAAAGGATTCCAACTCTAGTCTCTAAGTCAATTACATTGTCTCCTTACTCACTCTTAAACATTAAGCCAATAGCTCCTTCTTGTCATAATTTTACGAATTTAAAATTAAGAGTTTGGGATGTTACAGGTACTATTTAGACTTATTAGTGTAAATGATTAATTTTGGTTTAATTCAACCTCCATTGGGTACAATCCTCAGAATACTTCCCAGAGTGTTTCGTTGTAACATTCTTCTATATTACAATTTGATCCGTATACTTGCAGACACCGCTATTTAATTAATTACCCATTTTGCTACAGTATTTCCAATCTAGACATTTGCACGTCTAGTGGCGGTCAAGCACACTTCTTTAAAGTGGGTTTAGCTCTTTAAGGTGATAATAGAATATGTATATATGTTGATGCATCTTCGAAAATTATTTTTGAAATTAAACATAATATTTCTTAAAATGTCTCGTATTCGATGAACGAGGAACAATTTTGTCATTCATTTCAACTAATCTATAAGCTTTAAAGCTTAGAACCTTTATGAATTTGTTGTGGGCCTTACCAAGCTAGTGTCATCTTTCCTCTTTGCTCAATCGGTTTGCTTACTTTTGAATTTTGCATCACCAAGTCTCAAACTTGGAATTGTTTATTTCTCACTCTTGAATTATAATATCAAGCTACTTTTTTATTCTTATCTTCCAATCAAATTTTGGCTTTCTCTCAAGTTTCCTCTAGCATATAAAAAATAAAAGAAGCATTTCTAAAGCATCATAATGTGTAACTCGATGTGTTTGGAGTTCAATTTCTGCTAGGATTATTGCTTCTATGCCAAACATCAAACAAAAAGGAGCTTCTCCTATTTCACAATATCGTCACATAGTATTTCTAAATTCATTGACAACATATTCAACATTTATATATTACCGATTACTATATAAAGTTATATCTTACCTGTACCAATATGGGATGTGTTTCTTAAGGCCCACAATACTCTTGACAATTCCTCCACTCACACTCTGATGACATCTCCTACTTTCTTCCTTAATCCTTGAAGAATTTTCTTGTTGGTTTTCTCTGCTTTTCCATTAACTTGTGGCATTTTTACCAAGCTTTGAGCCAAGAATATAAGCAAGCTAGAGCAAAAGTGTAACGGTCCGATTTCCAGTGGTACTAGAAAATGCACCTTCAAAACTCCATTTTTTGAAAAATGGAGATCATAAATATAAAATAGGAATATTTATGGAGTTAATACAAAAATTTATTGAAGAATGGTCGAGTAATTTTTTTGATTAAATAGTTAATTAAGCTTAGGGACTAAATTATAAAATTTCAATTGCTATAGAATTTTAATTAACAAAAGGCTTGAGAACCTAAATAGCAATTAAGCATATGTCCAGAATGTTAGTTAAACCATTTTTAAATGGGAGTTACTGGATGATGATGATGATGATGATGTTAAAACCCATTAGCTTAATTAATAAAGGATTATGAAGGTTACGTTTAATTAAACTAAATTTACTAATGACTAATTAGACCATAAATAGATGAGATAATGTGATTTTTAATCATCTCTTTCATTCTTTATTGTCCACCATAACCAAAGCTTGAGAAAAGCTTCAAAATTTCCTTTATGCATGTTGGATCTAGTACCCTAAAATTAGCATATTCATTTGTAAACTTGTAATTTTTTTTGAACAAATTGGTTAATAAAATAATTAATGGATTACATTCATATACTTTGTATAATGACCTAATGTGGTTTTTGCATGTAAAGAAAAATAGAACTAAATATTGGCTCATTGATTGTCTAATGTTTAAACTAATACTAAGCGATATTAAGTGGTCGGGTCGTAATACGGAAAGCTAGTTTATATTAGTAGACGAACCTAAACATGTCTTTAGTCTAATAAAATATGAGCAAACCGATTAAAAGACTAATATGTAGCCTATCAAGTCCAATTGGGGAGATGTCTTGTCTTGGGCATCGGATCGGATGACTCCCAGAAGATAGAGACATAGATGTGACTAACTGGACTGACAGTACATCGGACAGAATCTAAGAGGAACAGATCTTGAATCCGTTTATGGATTTATTCACTTGTGACATTCAAAGTGTGGCATACCTTACTCCTAAATGGATGATGGATTATGTATGTGTAACTTGTAAACTTTTACGTAAGTAAAAGTCTTTGTTCAAATAGATAAGGAACCGAAAACTGGTGCGTTAGGTATACAACTTTTATCGTATATAGAATCATTCAAAATAGTGGAATTCATAACCCAAGACACAGGTAAATGATATTCTCTCATTGGTATTCCATGATATATGAAAAGTAAATGTGGCCACAGGTTGATCGTCTTTGTGATGGATGACATGAACACTATTTGATAGTAATTGACTTTTCATGAAGGAATATGTAATGATTAGCATGAGTAAAATATAATCATATTGGGAGAGCGGATTTATCCTAAAGAGATTAAGGTATGTCATTAAACGAGAATTGATCGAGTTACTTTCGTAATCGTACGTCATTAGGGAGAGCTCAATCAAAATATTATAGTAGAATGACTTCGTGACTAAATGAGTTTATAATTGATAGGAGAAAAGCTAAAACTTAATTATAAATCATTTTAGCCCTAATCACATATGTCCAATCGATTCCTCCGCTTGCCCGTTGAAATAAAAAAAATGAATTGCATGTTAGATCAAATAAACAAAAATGGATAGAAATGGTAAAGTTGGAGAAATGGGAAACATTTGAAAAAGAATTTGGCTTTCTCACTAAATAGAAATGATCTAGAATTAAATTATTGATTAATTGAAGTTCGAAAATGGAATTAAATTAATTGATCATAGTGAATCAATTGAATGTAGAAATATTAAATATATTTTCTCATAGATTCTTTTACAGTAAAGTTGTCATGATTTTAAAGGAATTAGAATGGGATTCATAAAATGATTTATTTAGGATTAAATTAATTTATGGTGTTTATTTTGGAAAATAGAAAAACAAGTATTAGGTTGAATTGAATTATAAAGTTTTGGTTAAAAGTCCAAGAAGCATTTATAATTGGACTCGATACGGGAGAGGCCTAAAAGCCCCTCATGTTAATATATGGGATGACAAATCCTAGTATATTTAACTAGGGTTGTTGCCCCTCTCTCTCCTAGTTGGACTAGGATTTTGTTTTACTATTGATATAGACTTCTATTAATTCATCAAAGGTTTCACGTCTTCTCCCTATGAATAGATGGAACCGGTAGGGCTAAATATACAACTTTGAGATATTGTTAATCTACCCGAAACTAGTGAAAATTTATTTTGTAAGTATAATTTCTATTTTCCAGAATAACACTATCGGTTTCTATTAAAGAGAGAATTTTGTTTTCCCATAGAAAGTAAAGTAAATAATTTCTAGTTTTATGTTTGATTCGAATTCGTTCAAGCTCACACTCGAAGCAGTTAATGGTACGATAATAATGAAGAAGGCTATTCGGTTGAAAGTCTGGAATGGCAAGGATCCGTTTAGCCAAAAACACAAGTACAATTTCGAGAAAAAATTATTGTTATAAAAATCACAACACAAATAAACCAATTTTTGAACTAGGTTTTTTTTCAGCAATGCATTCAACTGCTAATTAGATCAAGAATTGGACTAAAGTGGAGCTAATAGGGGAAAAGCAAAAATTATGGGTTAGTCCTTGAAGAATCCACTCGTTTTCTGTTTTAAATAAGTAAGTTCAAATGGAACTTACTACCTCTCCTTGTATTGTATGTATGTTTGTGTTTATTTCATTATAATTATGTTTGAGGATAATGTTAAATGTTGATTAGTTTGGCATACATAGCTAGAAAATGAAATGAAATTAGATTTAATTGAAATGAAATAAGAATGACAATTGATATGAAATAGTACAGAGTAGGAATATGATAATGTGAATGATTATAGGATGTGGAAATGTAAGTGTGATTGATTACAATGTATGAACATGTGAATATGAATGATTTCAAGGTATGATAATGCAAATGTGGCTAATCGATGCCCATGTGCACTTAGTAAAAGGTTAGGATACGATTGACATGTCAATAGGGTTATATGCGTGTTTGTATGGGATATGTGATGATACGAATATTATGATAGGTTATATAAATATATAGCATTTGTTATGAATCGTTGAGTAGTAGTTGTCTCTACGGAGATTTTGGTGTGGTGAAGGGATGTAATTGAAAATTTTTATACATTTGATGCCTACTGGCTTTGCACTTTGGTGCCTTGGTATGGTATAGTTTAAGCTCTTATGATCTATCTGGTGTAGTGTAGTTCACCCATGTATATGAGTCCATTTTACTAGGGTTCTATTAGGTGAAGCTTTGATAATGAATCTTAAAATTAGAAAAAATGGTAACGAACTAAAATTTTTAAATTATAAAGTTATGTGACTCTAATTGAAATGGTATGAAACTTGTTGATTAATGATGGTACATGAATTTTGATGATCTTATATGGTATTATATGAATTTGGTGATGTTTTGATTATATTATTACGCCTAACCTTTATGTGTCTATATGCATATTAAGCTCAATTGCTTGTGACGTTATGTGCCAAGTTTAGCCAAATGTATGCCAAAACTATGGTAGTTATCATGCTTATATATGATCAAGGTAAGCTTTGTGATTTCCTACTTGTAGATCATCAACTTGCAGAACTCACCGAACCAGATAAGCGCGAAGCACACACTATCATCTAGACTGTAGACTTATTCTCATTTTGAGTCTTAGAATTGTGGCATGTATAAAGTATTTGGTTATGTAAATGGTCATTTTCTTGGTGTGGATGCCATGTTTGAATTTGTGGCTAATATTGAATTTGCATGATAAGCTTAGTATATGACCAAGATGGTGTATAGTTATGGTCATTTTTGAACACCATTAGACTGATGGTTTTAAGTTTGCATAAGTTAAGCATGTTAACGTTTTCCTAGTGAAGTAATTTGGCAAGTTAAGTTGGTGAATGGTTTGAAAATGATGGCATATCTATAACACCCCTATCCCGTAGTTGGATTAGGGTTACAGAGTGTTACAATACAGCACAAAACATTTAACTTAAAAAAAAGTAATTTTGTAAAACTAAATAATATCATTCCATAACTCATTTAAATAAATGTAAAATTACATATATAGACCTTAAATCGAGCCTAGGGGGCCCTAAAAATAATTTGAAAACAATCAGGGGTCATTTTGAAACAAAAGAGAAAAATCTGGAAATTTTGATAATAGGGTTCACACAGCTGTATGGCCAAGTCATGTGATAGAGCCCAGACCGTGTGGCTCAGAAATATGGTCGTGTGGCTACTACACACGCCCTGTAATATAAGGTCACATGGTCGTGTAACCAGGCTATCTAACTCACTGTGACCGTGTAGCTCAAGGTCACATGACTGTGTAACTCTCTATTCCTGTGTGGTTCAAGGTCACATGGCCACGTCACCAGACCGTGTAACTCACTATGTCTGTGCGGACCAACCTGCACTGAAAACAAATAAGGCACACGGTCATGTGACAGCCCGTGCCCCAGGCCGTGTGTACCATAAAAAGATAGCAAAACAAGGCACATTTTCATCCAAAACTTAGGTATCAAGCCAAATCAAAACCAACCAATTCCATATCTTAAAAACACGTTTAACAAGCCTAAAACATGCCAAAACGTTCATCCTAAGTGCCTAACCAATGTGCCCTCATTGATACCACAATTCAAATTCCTAAACAATAAAAAATTAAAGCTATATTATCATGTCACAAACATATAATATGTAACACCCCAAACCCGGCCTACATGTTATGGCCGAATCTGGGAGTGTTACGAAGAAGTGTTTCAAACTCAATCTTTTTAGGTTAAAATTATCGTATTTAATTGTCATTAAAAACAATTCACATTTCTATCAAACATATTATTACTTTCGTTAAGGAAAACATTGTTAATTTACTCTATCAGAAAACTCATTTTGTAGCGGAAGCTTGATATTGTTAAAGTTGAAAACCGAGTTTGTATTTTTAGAAAAACATTTGTTTGCTTAAAAATGTGGTTTTGTCAAACATCACAGTATAAAAGTAAAAAACACGTCCAAAACCAAAATTGAAACAAACAGTCTAGAAAGCCCCAAAATTACAAAACTCTCAAAATAATCTAGCTTTTAAATAAAAACCGTTAATCAAACAGTTCGCGAACTAGTGGTCAACGTTAAGACTCCGTACCGACCCGCCTATGTCTGAGGATTACCTAAACAGAATAGACAAATGGATGTGAGTTTTCGTAAACTCAGTGTGTAACCCAATAGAGATAGTCATGAAAATATACACAGAAACTCATATGCAGAATAGATACAGATGCGGCTTAAGTCCTTAATACAAATAGATGTCAAAATCAGATAATTAGAACAAATATACAAAATCCTACCCCCATCCTCTAAACACCATCTCTGACCATCCCATCACACCATATGGGGTATAAAACACCCACTCATCCCTACACACCATATAGTGTCTATGCGACACATAACAAAATAGTATGCAGCCAAGCTGCAAGAAAATAGGCAAAAAGTCACTGTACAGAACATTTTCTCCACATATACAAATCTCACCCCATACACAGATACAAAATACAGATATCATATTAACAGAATTAACATCGCTCGCATGCTCATATACGGTTATTATACATGCTTATACAAATCAATCAGACACACATATCAGTTCTAACTCAAATCAGACTATCAGAATAACAGATCTCATACAATAGGGTTTGATTAGCCTTTACCGACCCTACGGAAGGCCCACGATCGGTCAGAACGACCCGCACGACTCTAGGGAAAATTTTAGAATTTTGGGCGCACATGTCTGTGCGGGCCCACACGCCCAATTCGACCTAGCCCGTGTGGCCCGTGTGGTGTCAACAGACCCTTTTTTTGGCTTTCGTCAAACTTCAATTTCTCGTGTTTTCGTTACACACCTGGTTCGGTTTCGATGCTACCGTAATCTCAAGCCTACCAGAACCTAAAAAGCAGTATTCCAACGACTAATTAGAAATCAATCTACGAATTCATCAATACTAAACCAAACAACGCACATAAACTTACCGCCACTAAAATTATCACGCGCACAAATTACACCGTTGGAACGAAAATCACTGCTTTACTGTCTTCTCCTACACAATAGATTCAAAAAAATCAAATTGCCCTCTACACAACTCCACACCTTCTTCCAAAAGAAAACTCCACCATAGATTCACAGGAATCGAAAACAAAAATAGGAAATAGAAACCACACACACCACTTACTGGACTAGACAAAGGAACCACTAATTCAAGGTACAGTGATACGAACACTGAATTTGACAGAAGCAAGAAGGGAAGAGGAAAGAAAGAAGAAGAAAAATGTCAAAAGTAAAAAAAAATGTGAAATAGAGAAAGAAAAAAATAAAAACAACAATAAAATTTGAACCCCATTATATCTCAACTTCCCCATCATCCCACTAACTAACCGACCCACTAACTCACAACTACCTCAAAATTCCACTTCCACCGAACCTCTAACACACAACCGAAGCAAAAATTATTGCCCACACCCTCATAGGGATTCGAACACAAGACCTCCAACAAACTAACTCCTTACCACTCGAACCAACAGGCTTATTCTGATATGAGTTTACAAACAATATAATATAAGCCCACCCAACAGGGATAAGGTTAAGATAAAAAATAACAGAGTTTTCCAGAGAGTAAGACTTGAACCCAAGACCCCAAACACATAATCAGAACACTTAGCCACTAAAATAGATACTTAATTGTATTAGAATTCACATAAACAAAATTAAGAAATTTAAGGGGTTACAACTCTACCCCCTAAAAGAAATTTTAACCTCAAAATTTACCTGATCCGAATAAATGAGGATATTGCTGACTCATCGAATCCTCAGGTTCCCACGTGGCTTTCTCAGTGCCATGATTCCGCCACAGAACTTTAACTAATGAATGGACTTCCTCTTCAGAACTTTAACATCTCAATCCAAAATCTAAACCGGCTCCTCCTCAAAAGTCAAATCCAATCTAACCTCGATCTCCTCAACAGAAACAACATGAGATGGATAAAACCAATACAAACTCAACATCTTGACATGAAACACATCATGGATACGGTCTAACTCTAGAGGTATCTCCAACTGATAGGCGACCGGTCCCACACGCTTTAGAATCCAACACGGTGCAATGAACCTAGGGCTTAACTTGCCTTTACATCCAAAATGCTGAACTTTCTTCCACGGAGATACCTTACGGAATACGAAATCACCCACAGAGTACCCAATATCCCTCCTTTTCAGATCCGCATAGGAAATCTGTCTATTAGAAGCAGCCTTAAGACAATCCCATATCAATCTACCTTTATCTTTAGTCATGGAAACCAACGCAGGACCCAAAACTTGTCGTTCACCCAACTCAGTCCAACATAGCGGAGTACGACACTTACGACCATACAGAGCCTCATAAAGTTCCATTTGAATTTTAGACTGAAAACTATTGTTGTAGGCGAACTCAGCTAACAATAGAAAATCTTTCCAACTACCTCGGAAATCAATCATATAGCTCAGAAGGATATCCTTTAGTATTTGAATCACCCACTCAGAGTGACCACTGGTCTGAGGATGGAACGCAGTACTGAAGTCCAATCTCGAACCTAAAGCTTCATGTAATTTCTTCCAACACTGAGAACTGCAGTGAGGGTTCCTGTCAGAAATTATCGAAACTGGAACCCTATGCAGTCTCACAATCTCAAAAATGTAGAGCTTCGCTAACTTCTACAGTGAATAATCAATCCAAACTAGGATGAAATGGGCAAACTTGATTAATCGGTCCACGATAACCCAAACAAAATCCTTTTTAGTAGGTGTCAAAGGCAACCCACTAACGAAGTGCATCGTCATATGTTTCCATTTCCATAAGGGAATCTTAACGGGTTGAAGCAAACCCAAAGGTAACTAGTGCTCAGCCTTAACTTGTTGGCATGTCAGACAACGAGCAACAAAATCTATTTCCTCTGACTCCCACTAGAGTGCATAGCATAAGGACTACTATGTGCTTCCCTCAGAATCGACTATCTCAAATCGGTATCATTCGGTACACAAACCGATCATCGGAAACACAGAACTCTATCTTTATTCAGTCCAAAATCTGACACACTGCCGCTCTCAACCTGACGGAACTGTAGAACCAGAGAACCATCTCTTAATTGCTTATTTCGAATCTAATCAAACCAATTCGGCTTAACTTGCAACTCGGCTAACAGACATCTATCATCAAACAAACTGAGACAAGCAAACATCACCATCAAATCAGACATCGCTCTACGGCTGAGAGCATCGGACACTACATTAGCCTTACCGGGATGATACTCTATCGTACAGTCATAGTTCTTAAGTAGCTTAATCCATCTACGCTGCCTAAGATTCAACTCCTTTTGAGTAAGAATGTACTTGAGGCTCTTATGATCGGTATAGATAATACACCTCTCACCATATAGATAGTGCCTCCAGATCTTTAGAGCAAACACCGCAGCAGCGAACTCGAGGTCTTGCGTCAAATAATTCCCATCGTGTGAGTTAAGTTGTCTGGATGCATAAGCCACAACCTCACTATCTTGCATCAGTACACATCCCAAACCGACGTGCGACGCATCACTGTACACCACAAACTCCTTACCATATTCAGGTTGTATCAAAACAGGAGCCTGAGTTAGAACATACTTGAGCTTTTCAAAGCTCGAATGTTGCGCATCAGTCCAGGGACATTCTTATACAGAAGCTTAGTCAAAGGAGCTGCAATCAGTGAGAACCCCTTAGCAAACCTCCGATAATAACCCGTAAGACCCAGAAAATTATGAATCTCAGAGACATTCCTAGGCTGTGTCTAATCAAACACAGCCTCAAATTTTCTTGAATCCACTTGGATCCCCTCAGCAGAAACCACGTGCCCCAGAAATGTTACCTTTTGCAACTAGAATTCACACTTGCTCAACTTAACATAGAGCTGTTTCTTTCAAAGTATCTGAAGAACTACTCTAAGATGCCCATCATACTCATCCTTGATCTTAGAGTATGCCAGAATATTGTCGATGAAGACTACGATGAACTGGTCTAGATACGACTGAAAAACTTAATTTATCATATCCATGAATGCAACCAGAGCATTCGTCAAACCAAAGGGCATTACTAGAAATTCATAATGCCCATAAAGAGTCCTAAAAGCCGTCTTATAAATATCAACTTCCTTAACCCTAAGCTGATGATACCCAGAACAGAGATCTATTTTTGAGAATACCGCAGCTCCACGAAACTGATCAAATAAGTCGTCAATCCTCGAAAATGGGTAGTTATTCTTCACAGTCAACTTATTCAACTGTCGATAGTCGATGCACATCTTCATGGTACCATCCTTTTTCTTTACAAACAGAACTAGTGCCCCACACAGAGACACACTAAGACAGATGAAACCATAATCCAGAAGCTCTTGAAGCTGAGCCTTAAGCTTCGTAAGCTCTTTCAATGTCATACGGTAAAGAGCGATGGACACCGAAACTGTACTCGGTAGAAGCTCAATGCTAAACAAAACTTCCCAATTTGGAGGTAAACCCAGTAACTCATCAGAAAATACATCTAAAAATTCTCTCACTATTTTGATATCCCCGATAGAAGAGTCCCCAAAAATTGAAACACTAACGTAGGCTAAATATGCCTCACACTCTTTCCAAACCAGTTTTTCGGCCACTAGAGCGAAGATCACATTAGATAAGTAATCTCCACGCTCACCAATCACAACCACTTCCTTATCATCCTTGATCCTCAGAACAACCCTCTTAGTCACGCAGTCCAAACTAACTCGGTGCTCTACTATCCAATCCATACCCAAAATCAAGTCGATCCTCAAACAGTAGCTCCATCAGATTTGCCGGAAACACAACCCATTGTACTTCTAGCAGTACATTCCTATATAGTCTATTTACCCGAACAAATTGTCCCAACAGACTTAGTACAGAGATCTCACCAGAAGTACACTCAACAATAATCCCCAAGTTTTCAGAAACCAATCTACCAACGTAGGAGTGTGTGGATCCTATGTCTATCAAAGCAGTATATAAAGCATCAAAAATGAAGAGCGTACCTGTGATCATATCAGGGGCGTCTCTGTCTTCTCGGTGTAGAGCAGCATAAGCCAGTGTAGGTTGCATCACCTCAATCTGATTAGCACCTCTGCCCGGTGCTCTCTGACTTTGGCCCAAACCATTACCACCCCTAGCCGGACCACGGCCCCTAGGTGGATGTTGTACTACCTTCTGAAGCTGAACAAAAATCGAACCCGTAGCTTGCATCTGATCAGAATGATGTGGACACTCTCTAATTCGATGCTTCAATGACCCATATTGTAGACAAACCCCTAATCTCCTCCAACACTTGCCTGGATGGCGCCTACCACAATCACTGCATGGTTGAACCTCAGTAGGAGCAACTAGAACTCCCACTCTAGAAGGTCCATCAAGTCTGACCCATTTTTTAGGCCTCTAAGCAGAACGAGAGGGCTCCAGATCCTTCTTATTATTGCCTCTCTCTCGGTCTCTATTCTGGCGCTCTACGAGCTTAAACTCTTCGGTGATCTTCGCCATTTCTACTAAAACAGCAAACTCTCGCTTCCTCTACGGAGCTATCAGAACCCTCAAACTATCACTCAAAACCATCCTCGAAGCGCACACACTTCTCGTACTCAAATGCCACCATGCCTCGAGCAAAACAGCTCAATCTCAGAAATTTAGAGTCATACTCGACCACAATCCTATCACACTACGTGAGATTTATGAACTCACACCTACGAGTATCTACGTAACTCGCGCCCATATACTTCTTCTAAAAGGAAGTCTTGAAATAATCTCAATTTAGACGATCTGGTTGAGTACCCTCCTCAACTGGTAACCACCACTAATACGCCTCATCGCGAAGCAAAAAAACTGCACCCTTCAAGTTCTGCTCAGGAGTGCAATCAATGTCATTCATTATCCTCTTAGTGGCCTTCAACCAATACTTGGCCACAGTAGGGGTGACTCTAGTGATGCCCCTAAATAGCTCAACCCTATTGGATCGGAGTCATTCAGTTATCGACCCACGGCCCCCATATCCAGAATAGGCTCCAATGACCCCCTCCAAAACTCTCAACATGGCTTGGGGCAGTGCGTCATCCCCAGCAGAGCGGCTTTGAAGCCCAGTCTCAGTAGTAGGTGAAACTGGTGTCTCGCTCGTATCCAGATTTGGCATACTATCCAGTGAAGAAAAAATAGCTCGAGTCCTCCTATGGCACCCGCCGTGCCCACAAATACCACTACCACGCATTCCACGAGTGCTCATTGTAGTATCAGTTTTATCTACATTATAATATTTTATGCATCAGTTTCAGTGTTTATTAGTAGATGTTTTATGCTTCAGATATCAGAAGTTCAGAAATATTTTAGAAGTTTTAATCTCTAACTAACTCAATATAGTTTCAGAGAGTTCTAACTATAGTATTTCTGAAGTCCAGAGGTACTTACAGGATCAGCACCGGAGACTCAGTGTACCATATACTTACTCAAAAAGAACCAAATTTCATTTGAAATCCAGTCTTTTTTCAAACACAATTTTGGAACCCAAAATTTATAGCCCGAGTTTTACAACATGGCTCTAATACCACTAAATGTAACACCCAAAACTTGACCTAGACGTTATAGTTAAATCTGCGAGTGTTACAAAGAAGGGTTTCGAACTCAATCTTATTATGTTAAAATTATCACGTTTAATTGTCACTAAAAAGAATCCACATTTCTATCAAACATATTATTACTTTCGTTAAGGAAAAAATTGTTAATTTACTCTTTCAGAAAACTTATTTTGCAGCAGAAGTTTGATATTGTTAAAGTTGAAAACCGAGTTTGTGTTTTCAAAAAAACATTTATTTGCATAAAACCGCGGTTTTGTCAAACATCGCAGTATAAAAGTCAAAAACTCACCCAAAACCAAAATTAAAACAAACAGTACAGAGAGTCCCAAAATTACAGAACTCTCAAAATAATCCCGTTTTTAAATAAAAATTGTTAATCAAACTATTCGCAAACTAGTGGTCACCGCTAAAACTCTGTCGCACCAACCTGCCTATGTCTGAGTTTTCATAAACTCAGTGTGTAACCCAATAGAGATAGTCATGAAAATGTACACAGAAACTCATATGCAGAACAGATACAGATATGGACTTAAGTTCTTAACAGAAACAGATGTCAGAATCAGATAATCAGAACAGATACACAGAATCCTACCCCCATCCTCTACACACCATATCCAACCATCCCATCACACCATGTGGGATATAAAGCACTCATTCATCTCTACACACCATATAGTGTCTATGTGACACATAACAGAATAGTATGCAGCCAAGCTACCAGAAAATAGGCGAAAGGTCACTGTACAAAACACTTCCTCCATATATACAAATCCCACCCCATACACAGATATAGAATAAAAATATCAGATTAACAAAACTAACATGTCTCGCATGCTCATATACAGTTATCATACATGCTCATACAAATCAATCAGACATACATATCAGTTCTAACTCAAATTAGACTATCAGAATAATAGATCTTATACAATAGGGTTTGATTAGCCCTTACCGACCCTATGGAAGACCCACAATCGATCGAAACGACTCGTGCGACCTTAAGGAAAATTTCAAAATTTTGGGCCCACATGCCCAATTTGGCCTAGCTCGTGTGGCCCACACGGCCACACACTTGACTGTCACACGGCCGTGTGTCACATACGGCCAGCTACATGGCCGGGAACACGCCCATGTGGCGTCGACAGACCTTATTTTTGGCTTTCTCTGAACTTTAATTTCTCGTGTTTTCGTTACACACCTGGTTCAATTTCAATGCTACCGCAATCCCAATCCCACCAAAACCTAAAAAGTAGTATTCCAACGAATGATTAGCAATCAATTTATGAATTCATCAATACTAAATTGAACAATGTATATAAACTTACCACCACTAAAATGATCACATGCACAAATTAAACCGTTGGAACAAAAACCATCGCTTCACCGTTTTCTCCTACACAATAGATTCACAAAAATCAAATTCCCCTCTATACAACTCCACACCTTTTCCAAAAGAAAACTCCAACACAGATTTACAGGAACCGAAAACAAAAATAGGAAATAGAAACCACACCACCACTTACCGAACCAGACGAAGGAACTGCGAATTCAAGGTACAGTGATACAAACACCGAATTTGACAGAATCAAGAAGGGAAGAGAAAAGAAAAAAAAGGAAGAAAAACGTCAAAAGTGAAAAAAAAAAAGAAACGTGAAATAGAGAAAAAAATAAAAACAAAAATAAAATTTGAACCCCATAATATCTAAACTTCCCCTATTATCCCACTAACTAACCAACCCACTAATTCACAACTACCTCAGAATTCCACTTCCACCGAACCTCTCACAAAAAACCGAAGCAAAAATTATCACCCAAGCCCACACAAGGATTCGAATATAAGACCTCTAACAAACTAACTCCTTACCACTCAAACCAGCAGACTCATTCTAATATGAGTTTACAAACAATATAATATAAGCACACCTAACAAGGATAAGGCTAGGGTAAAATATAACAAAGCTTTCCAAATAGTAAGGCTTGAACCCAAGACCTCAAACACACAATAAGAACACTTAGCCACTGAAACAAATACTTAATTGTATCAGAATTCATAGAAACAAAGTTAAGAAATTTAAGGCGTTATATAATACTTGGTTGCACTTAAACTCATAAACTACCTTACATTCAAGTCAAAACTTACCATTTCTCTACTCATCCTTTCACATTCAAATGTACCATAACTTAACCACCTATATAAGAATTATACCAAGTGACCAAATAGCATAACAATACCATAACCACACAATGTTTAGAACATGATCATATATAGCTATTACAAAACATAACATCATTTCGTCAATATAACCATTACCACAAATATAACACAATCAAAACTATTACAATTTCACCTATTGCATGCTATATAAGCCAAAAGTAAACGTCCAAAAACTACCAAAAGATATCCGAATAGTGTGATTTCTTCGAATTGATCTGATCACCTATTTTTCCATAAAATGTTATCTATAAGGTAAACAAGATAGATAACAAAAGTAAGCTTTTAAATAGCTTAGTAAGTTCGATGAATAAAATAATAAAGCTTACTGAAATAACATGAAAACTTAAATAACAAGATTAATAGTCAGTGTTTTCTGTAAAACTACAATCCATCATATGTGAGTTATACATCAACGAGTACGAGTTACATTCGAATATAACCATGTGAGACCATTCAAAATCAAGCCAAAATGATAACAAAATTCATGAATAACTCTCCAAAATTCAATAAAAATCATTTAACACTGGAAATATTACTCGATGAATGATATACGGATATGAGTACACAGCTATCCATCCGAAACAAGCCAAACGCTCAAATGATCTAATCCAACCGATAACACACCTTCTCACCAAGTGCCTAGCCCATAGGCCAAAATCCTTTCGAAAACATGCCTGGGCATTGAGTGCCAAGCCCGAAGGCTTTACTTTTGCCCCTCGGTAACACGCCAAAAACACTGTAGTATAACCCAATATTTCACAACAAATGCTGAACCTTAGTATATTCAGTGAATAAACATAAAACAAATATTATCTCCTCATCACTCAACAATCTCGCACCGTGCACATTATAAACTATTGGTCTATCAATCCTATTCTATCCTATGTTCATCTGGCTCAAGAGATATCATAGCTAAATAACATTTCAAAAATTTACTTCTTCAATTTACTCTAATTTAATATCGAACATTCAATTAAGCTTTCAATAACCAAATTCTCATTCAATTACATTTCAAAATAAATTAAACTAAACCAAATGAACTTACCATAGCTAAACTGCAGTAATGGCAAAAGTCTAGGGACTATTCTACAACCTTCATTTTTCCTTGGTTATCAACTTGTTCTTGATCTATACTACAATTTATTTCAATTATTAACCTTAATTTCATATACTATTCAATTCTATACATATAACTTCTTATTTAAAATTTTGCACATTTTCCCCCAAACATTTACATTTTTTTCAATTTGGTCCTTAATACCAAAACAAGCCTATTTCCCACAACTAAACTTTAAACCCATTGAACTTGATTTTTAACCATTCTAAAACATCCTTAAAATTTTGAATTTATCAAGAAAAACCATGTCTATTTTAATTTATTTTCAATTTAATCACTAAACATGAAAATTGATAAAAATAACTTTGCAAACTAGATCATAATTACCATTAAGCTTCATGCTCAAGAACTAACATTAAGAATACTTCAAGAACATCAATGGTAATTTTCTAAACTTTGACAACTTCACAAATTAGTCCCTAAACTAGCTAGATATCAATACAACGATCACAAAAACATAAAAAAACATAAAAAAAAATGGTAAGAATTAACTTACATGCAAAGACTCAAACACAAAGCAAAGCTTGAAGCTCTCCCCAACAATGGCATTCGGCCAAGAAAGAAAACCATGAAAAATATGATAATTTTTCATCTTTTGACTATTTTAGTTTATTAATTTAATTACTAAAATAACATTTAAAATTAATAAGAATTTCAAAATAACCAAACCAACACCACCCATTATAACTAATATGGTTTATTTACTATAATGGTCCACCACTTCATTACTCTTTATCTATTTAGCTTCTTTGACAAATAGAAACTAACTTTCGTATCTTTTACGATTTACTCCTTTCTCATTAAATTAACTGACTGAACGTTAAAATTTCTTAATCATAATTTAGTACGACCCTAAGGAACTCGTAAATATTAAACAATTAATATTTACAGACTGACACATCGAAATTGTGGTACCGAAACTATTATTTTTGACATAACTAAAAAACGGGCTGTTACAATATCTATATTATGCATATAGAGCACGCTTGGTGGCATTTAAGGATAAATAGTATTGCATAGGAGTATTTATTTAAGATAATTGGAATAAGTTATGATATTAGGTGATGACTTTTGTGCTTAAATTTCTATACTTATCTTAATATGTATATATATATCTTTAATGTTTATGTATTCATTTGAATTTATAAATTATTTAGAGTTGTAATAATCAGTCATAAATTTATGTTTGTTTTAGTGTGATAACACCCGAGATCTGGATCCAGTTAATCGGATCGAGTTTAGTATGTTACAAATTGGTATCAAAGCTCGGTTCAGTTGATTCTTAGACAGCTCATGTGGAAGGCGCCCTGTATGCATAATACGTCGAACCTGGCTTAGTCACTCAGGTATGTGAAAAATCATGTTTATGTAAAAGATAGTTGTTATTGTAAAATAATAATAAGTACAATAGTAGAAAAAGATAAAGGATTGATTCATTAAGAAGTATGAAAGATATTACACACTTCCGAGAATAGCAAAATGAAATCTACAGCTAAGATATTCTAATTTTGTGAACAGTTGGTTTTCAGGAACCTCTTCTGTGGTAGAAACTCTTTTTGTTTGTTCTACACCCTCTGGAGCTTTTTCTAAGTCAACAAACTCTTCAAAGTTTTCTACATCCTCTACTTCAGGCGAGTTAGGTCTGAAGAAACCAGATGTTTCCACTTTGACAGAAATACTTCCCACTCTTTACCATCGGGATTATAAACATTGAAATTCAATAAATCAGTAGAGATTATCTTTTAGAAAATCAAAGTCTACTTGACTTAAGTCCATTAGAATAACGGTCACTTGGGCATGACGAACCAAGTTAGACTTTAATTCTGGCAATGCCTTAGATAAATTCATTGTGGTGTCTTCTTAGTACGTCCTGAAGGCTTCATCACTGGATTGGCGTAGATGATCCAGTTCAGTCTTATGGTGTAGTTCTTGAACTTTGAGTTGCTATTCCACTTATCTGACCCTCTTTTTTATCATTGGAAGAAAGCAAAACATTAAAGTCTCCAATGGCAAGCCAAGGAGCTCCTCTAGATAGGATAACCAATTTTAACCCTTCCCAAAGTTTCTTTCATTTCTGTCTATTTGGACTACCATAAACGAAAGCAACGTAAATTGGAAGGGCATACGAAATGTCAATTACCTAGATAAGAATAAATTGGGGATGGTTACAAACCACTTTCACTTGAACTAATTCTTTTCAACTGATCCAAATACCTCTAGAAAAACCATTAGCCTCCACCCAGTGAGAATATTGGAAACCCAATTTAGCAATGATTTTATCTACTTTAACACCACTAACTCTTGTTTCAAGCAAACTCACAATATCAGGCTTGAACTCCATATTATACTCTCGAAACATGCCATGGAACTTAACACTGGCACATCCTTGACAATTCTATGAAAAAATTGATAAATTCGTAATCATAAGCATAAAAATAAGAGAACTAACCATTTATCACCTCTGTTATGTTTTTACGTACAATAGAAGTAGACATTGCAAAATAAAATTGCAAGAAACACTTTATTCATGGAAATTTGTATATTCTTTGACTATATCCCTAAATAGTAGGGAATAATAATTAAAGAAATCTTTTTATTTCAATATTTTTACTTCTAAATTGCAACATATCTTCTTCTTTTTTTTTGAAAATATCTATTAGATTAATAAAACAATACCCAAGACAAAACCCTTAGGCTGCCCAAAACACTCCGAAAATAACAATCACAAACAGAAATTAAATCCAACCCAATATTCTAGATTACATCAACAAGCATAGAAAAAAGGAATTCTAGAAAATTCTAAAAGCCAAATGTACCTTGAGAAACAAATTTCAAGGGAAAACCTTTCAATTTCCTAAATGAGCACAAAACAGATAATCAAAACTCTACTTCCCATTTCATCTATAACTACGATTTTTCAATCCAGGGCCTCCATCCATCGACGATCAACTTCTACCATCACCTTTGCAAACTCCGGCTCATCATTCATCAAGAAAATATTTGTTTTCTACTTAATCCCTTCATTCGCTAACTAATGCACCGCTCCATTGGCTGAACTCTGCACATGCATGAAAGTACAAAATTGGAATTCCTTGCTCAAAGTTTTCACATCTTTAATATATGTCGAGGTTTCAAATTTATCAATCTCATTTTTGCTTGCTTTTTTATCACAGTAAAAGAGTCCCCTTCAACTACCAAACTTTTGATATTCAGATCTAAGCACATCTTCAAGGCCATAGCACAAGCCACTACTTCAGCCACAAATGACAACGAAATATTCTCGTGAAAGGTAATCCTTGAAGCTATTACCCTTCCTCTTGAATCCCTTAGCAAAATACTAGAATATGAACTCTTTTCATTCTCGTATAAGCAGCATCAAAATTGAATTTTACACATGCGTTTCTCAGCCTTTTCCACTATTCCATAGGTCCACATTTCTCAAGTAAAATTCACAGTAGATATCTCATCTTGACTGCCGCTTTCATGCACCTATTTATTTTTATTCATCTAAATTGCCCATAAAGCACACACAAATAATCAACATTGACTTTGTGAATAATGTTAAAAAAATGTAGGCAATTCAGCCTCTATGGCTCGTATTTTCCAAATTTTGGGGCCATTTGAAGCTCAAATTTTCCCAAACCTCTTTTGTAAATCTACTGTAACACATTTTATGTAAGACTGTTTCTGTTTCTTCATTGCATCGAGGGCAACATGTCGTGCTCATCAGTATCTTGTAATGTAGGTTGTTGAAAGTAGGAATAAAGTTGCAAGTTATACGCCACATTGTAATCTTGATTTTTGGTGGCACATTTAATAGCCACAATTTTTGTAAAGATTACCTTTTTTATCTTGTTCCTGTCTAGCAGTAGGGTTTGTAAAGCCTTGTATTAGGAGCTTGTAACCACTATGAAGAGAATATTCTCCAGACGCTTCATCTCTCTATGCTATGTGATCATCACTTGGGCATCATGACAAAGGAATTTTGAGAATCCTTTCAGTATCCCTTTCACTAAAGGTATTGAGGATAATGTCAATTTTCCATCTTCTAGTAGTAGGTTCTATCAAATCTTCAAATAGTCACACGTATTGATTACTAATCCCATCCTAAATTATGTAGTTTTGTACTCCTAGTACCCAAACATCATCCAAAATTGAAATAGAGGTCCCTCTACCCACTTTTCAACATAGTCTCGCTTAAAGAAGCCCTTTCGCAGCCCACACACTTTGCTAGGTATAGGAACGTAAATTACCTAAACCTGCATTAATGAAATATGTTAACAGGGAATATTTGGATTTTAATGTTCTTGCTAACAAGGAATTCGGAAAAAAAAAATTAAATGTCACCCTTGCTTTGTAAATAATGCTAAATTGAACTTGGTTAAAGCCAAGACCTCTATTCTCTTTCAATTTGCACATTGTTTCCCAATCACACCAATGTAACCCATATTTTCCGTGACTTTTCTGCCACCAAAACTTCCCCATAAGGTTTTCCATTCCCACACAAAGAGATTTTGGGAGAAGAAAACAAGACATAGAATACGTCAGAATTGATTACAAAACAGATTTTATAAAGACTTTTTTCCCTCCATGCGAAAGAAATATTATAACCAACTGTCAAATTTTTACTTAATGTGATCTTTAAGATTTTGAAAATCCCCTCGTTTTACCCTTCCCACCATATTTGGAAGCCCCAAATATTTTTTAGGATTAGTTGAATTCCAAAATCCCAAAATGTTTTCCACCAATTGCCTTTTTGATCATATACATTTGAGCTATAGAGAGTTGTTGACTTCTCGAAATTAACACATTAACCTATGCATCTTTCATACTCATTCAGAATATTTTTAAGCATATTTTCCCCATTAACACTTGCCTTACCAAACAAAATACAGTCGTTTGCAAAAATGATGTGTGTAATTTGAAGACTTCAATGGAAAACTTTGGCCTCTTTTAATAGACCTTCTTCCCGAGCTAATCTCATAAGAGCTGACAAACCTTTGCTGCAAAATAGAAAAAGATAATGACCCAAATGGTCCTTTGGCGCAACCCCTTAGAAGGACAAAAAACCTCTCATTCTTCACCATTCATAATGACCTTGTATGATGTTGTGGAAATATACTGAATAATAAGATCAATCAATCTAGCATCAAAATCCATCTTTAACATTATGCTCCTCAAAAAACCCCATTCCACATGGTCATATGTTTTACTCATATCCAGCTTGAGAGCTAAATAACCCTTAAGACCCATCCTCTTATTTTTAAAAGTGTGAAGAATCTCATAGGCAAGTAAAACATTGTCAGTTATCAACTAATCGGGAATAAATGCACTTTGCGCCTCATCAATACAGAGATCTAACACTTTTTGAAATCTATTTTCAATAGCCTTAGAAATTATTTTATACATAACAATGCATAAGCTTATAAGATGGAAACTTCTCAAATTTGTCGAGTGAGATATCTTAGGAATCAAAACAATATTCGTAACATTAATAGGTTCCAATGACATACCTCAGTTAAGGATTCCCAAGTAGTAAGCATTGACGTCTCGTCCCAAAGTAGGATATCCATCTGATCCTAATGCCTTTGTTGGGCCCATACCTTTCAGCACCAAATACAACTCCTCTTCTCTGTATTCCTCAGTCAACAATCTGTTCATATCTTCCAAGATACGTCTCCCTACATGTCTCAAAATATGATTCAAATTTCCATCACCATTTATGGTAAATAAATCTTGGAAGTAATCTCGAGCAATCTTTTTCATCTTTCCCATTTCTCTAATTTCCTTTCCATTTTCATCGTTCAAACAGTGAATATTGTTCATCCTTCTTCATTGGGATGCAAATTTGTGAAAGAATGCAGTATTCTTATCTCCATATTTTAACCAATTCGCATGTGTTCTCCACTCCTAAAAGACTTTTTCTTTCTCGATCTCCATGTTAAAATGTAACTTAACCTCCATTAAATTCACAAGATTTTCCCCATTTCTCTCCTGGTTATTTAGAGACTCCATCTTCTTTTTAGGATCTTCCATCTTCTTTGGGGACAAAATTTCTTCAACATATGTTGAAGTCTTCTAATAGCTCGCGAATTCCCTAGCCCGCGGACATTCCAGCTTAAAAGTTTCATTGCTCATGGTCAATTAGCTTATTGGCAACTGCCAACCTTTGTTGAATTTGAGTATTAATTCGCTCTGAATTGGGCCTTATCGAAATTGATAAAAAAGAAACGCCTAAGTCCATATTGTCAAACTTGGGCCTTTTCTTCCCATCACCATTTTCTATTGGGCTATCTTTCATATTGGCACGATCTATTTCATTAGAGGGACTCGCATTAGCATTATCAGCTTGAATCTTGCACCCTTCCAAATTAAATCCCAAAACGGTCATTCATGATTCTCCTCTTATCAAATCCCTTGAATTTCACCCCCACCATTGTTTCCCCAATTAGCATCATCTTCCTCACGAAGCCAAACGATGTTCATGGTTGATGCCCTTCTAGTATTCCTCCTCAACGTTAAGTCCCATCCAATTTACATCTCCTTCAATCCCTAGTTAAGTCTTTTGGGGAAAAAATTATCACCATGGCCTAGACATCCACATAGAAAACAAAAGAGTTAATCTTTCATATTGAAAATTTGACTGAGAGATCATAATTTGTTTTATCGTTTCAGCAATTTACGAATGTTTATCTACACCAGGATACAAAGAAAATTTTTCATTTCGCAATTCAACTATTTCGCGTCATAGTCAATGAATTCTCCAATAAAATCACCAAATACTTTTGCCATGGATTCGGAGAAAAATCACGAAGGGAGATCATGAACTTGGATCCAAAATGCAGAAGAAACAAGAGGAACTTCCATTGGATCTTCTTCCTCCTTTAATCAGTGAAAAACCAGTAAATGGATATTGAAAATCCAAGGAGTGCCCATAATCACACGATCGATATCCAACTCATGGAAAATTTTGAATAAATACCGCTTCCCACCCACATCTGAGATTTGAACTCCTCCCAATAGATGCCAAAGATTTGTCATTGTGTTCTTTATTGCCAAAAAATGCACCACACTCGTCGTTAAAAAACATCCAACCAAACAACAATCATAGATCAATTTTCATGAGATCCCATCAGTAGGCAAAATAAAAACTTCTTCTTCACCATCCTCTATATTGAGATTTGCTAGTTCTCTTTCAATTTCGACAAGACCCTAATAGAACACTCTTCAATTAAAAACAATAGAATAGAACAACAAAGGACAAAATCACAACGTGCTACAGAGAGTAGACTATAGTCGTGCTACAGATAGCAGACTTTCTTTATTAATTGCAACATATCTTTTTATTAAACATATAATGTAAATATATCTTTATGGTAACTTATTATTTTTTTTTTGCTTTTTTTT
>JABEZY010266409.1:0-13202 GCA_013467495.1 Gossypium gossypioides | reverse complement strand
ATCTTTGTGAGAGGATTTCGATTAGTATAGTTAATTAAAATTCGTGTTTATTATAGCATTAGAAAGGTGGTAATCTCTACTTTATCTCTATTGAAGCTCCAAATATTGAAGAGGATCAAGCTAACCAGAATTAAAGCTTGGATTTGCTTGGTTGATCATTTGTTTATGGTAGAAAAAATTGTGTGGTGAGTGTTTCAAAGGGTGATTTGGTAAATTGACCCACATTTATGTTTAATTAGTAGCTTAATTGATGATTTCAATTGTTTAATTATGGTTGAATGGCTGATTTTTGCAAGATTGATATTATATGTACAAGAGTTGAATTTTTATTGAATAATGGTAAGTAAGCATTTAGGAGTTTTTGTGAAATTTAATTAGGCTAATTATATTGATGATTAGAGCATGGTTACTGGAGTTTTTTACCATGATACATTAGAGTTACAATTGGAAATTGAACATTGGAAAATGGCAAATGAAATACTTGATTTAATTAGATGTTAAAATGGCTATGTTACATGTTACATGTAAGCATTTTGTCACATTAAATTGAGCACAAAAATGACTGATTTATATGCTATGTTTGCCTGAATATATTGGCAACATGCATCGTAGATCCATTGGATATAGTTGGCATGCCATAGGATTTGTGAGTACTCACCTTTATTTGTGACATTGTCAGCATGTGGCTCTAGGTGGGCTGATTTGTTTGGAGTAGATAAGGGAGTGATGAGCATGAGTCTCCACTCATTGGGTTATTTAATGCGCTATAAGAGAACGTGTGCTTCGGCCCACTCAACTCAGTGGACTGTATTTAAAATTTGTGGGAGTTCAAAGATATGTTTATCCGATATATGATCACTTGATTAAGCCATGAGAAGTGTATGCCAATATATTTATGTGTGACTATTGTTATATCATTCGGTGTTTGTAAGCCATGAATAATTGATTCCTTATATTGATAAAGCATATGGAAATTAAATTGTCATGTTTTATTATTATGGCTGATATTTGATGATTAATTGGATGTAATTTAAGCATGATTCATATGTTGATTTACTAGTCATTTTTATTAAAATTCACTGAGCTTTTTAAAGCTCACACCCTCACAATTTGTACAGATAATTGTTAGGCTTGAGGAGTTGATGAGTTATGCAAGAGAGTTCCAAGAGATTTAGGCTTGGTAGAGACTTTATTACTCGTTTTAGATACTGTAATCGGGTATTGTGGAACTTCTGAAAATTAGTTTAATTTTGGTTGTAATTGGAAATTGGACATTTTATTTTAGATGGTTTTATAATAATTTTGAGGCATGTTTGAGTTTAATTATTGAATGATTTATGCTGTATTGTTGCTTGATAACACGGTGATTGATATCATGATGTGTGAGGCATGAAATTTATACTAACGATTGTTTAAATGAAGCTTCCATGGAGTGGTTCACTAACGACTAAGGTACGCCACCTGTTTGATTTATTCGGTGTTCGTTATGCATGAAGTTGATTGCCTAATTCTATATAATTGAGGCTTGCTTGATGTTAGTAAACTCAATTAAAGGTGTATGTATATGTATGTTAATTAATCATAGTTAAATCGGGTTTAATTGGCCATTAAAATATGCAAAATTGGGTTTTAAATTGAGTTTTTTGCAAAAATAGGTGCAGTGGCTTTCACACTAGCGTGTGCCTGTTTACACGAGCGTGTGAGGGGTTGCACATGGGCGTGTGGGTAAGTGACACAGGCGTGTGGAGACTGGAGCTATCACACACGGACGTGTGGGATTACCACACGGGCATGTGGGATCGGTCTAAAAGTTTTTTCACAATGCGAACATGGTTGTTTAATGACACACGGTTTGGGGGAAACGGTTGTAAAGGTTTGGGGCAATTTGAATTTTTGTCTCTTTAAATTGGTATTCTAATTTGTTTAAGTTACAATTTAGTCTCTAATAATAAAACTTGAATTAGACATAGTAAACAAACTCAAATTAAGCTAAAATTTTTAGGCTTGCATAATTTGACTAAAAGAAGGTTGGTAAACACTAAGATCTAAAATCGGGTTAGCTTTACCATAGGTGGTAAAATGACAAAAATGCCCTTAGGTTAAATTACTTAGGTAAAGTTTAAAATTGACTCGTAATTTGCTTTCGCATTAATAAATAACTAATAATTAGATAAGATTGAGGTGTCATAAAGTTGGGGTGTGTCTTAGGTGGTCATTATCTGGAGAGTCACTTAAGTGGCTAATGTAATGCTTCGAATTCGGGTTGATCTGTCTCGGTTGGTTTGGGGTGTCATATTTGGTGGTATCAAAGCTCTAGGTTTAAAACCTTAGATTAGCCTAGGTTGCTTGAATATTAATGATCTTGGATTATGGTGTTCGCTTGCTTATGTTGATTAAAATTTCGTATTTTTGCCTATCCATGATCTTTGTGATATAAATTGTTCTTGGGGTAGGATTAGGAACACAATGCCCTATAAGAACTATACTTAGTTAAATCTTGGATCTCTTACCGCTACTCACTCCAAGTACATTTTCTTTACTCTTCCTCTTTATTATACTGTAGTTGTTATGCCTCCGCTTCGAGATCGAGGTAGTATGGATGACGATGTACCACCACGAGACGATGCTCAGATGGGCCACATCGAACACTTTATGTTTGAGATGGTAGGAGCATTACAGCATATCGCTTGTGCCAACACTGCTCCGGCTCGTCAGGGTTTTCAACTGGAGCATTTACAAGCTCGGTCAGATGGGTATTGGTTGGAGGGCGTTGATCCAACACGTACAGGGTATTGGTTGGAGGGCATTTACAAGGAGTTTTGTGGTGTTATGGGTGGTGATCCAATACGTACAGGGTATTGGTTGGAGGGCGTTGTTCGTATTCTCGGTCAGATGGGTTGTTCTAACGAGGATAAGTTGGGTGGTATCGTATCACTATTGACAGACGAGGCTCACAGATGGTGGATGACTATCGAGAGGGGTGTTGCGCAGGATCGTCTAACTTGGGACTTTTTCTTAGCATCATTTCGGAAGAAGTTTATGGGCGAGCAGTATCTCAAGGCTAAAAGACGAGATTTTATGGATCTTTTTCTAGGTAATCTGTCGGTGGACGAGTACGAGGCTGAGTTTGTTTAGTTGAGCCAGTATGCTCCTGAGTTGGTGTATATTGAGATGAACCATTGTAAGAGGTTCAGGTTCGGGCTGAACCGTGAGATTAAGCTCTATCTAGTTACTCAAAATACCGAGGTCTTCAACGAGTTAGTTGAAAAGGCTCGTGCATTAAAGTAGACTTTGGGGGCGGATCCTAAAGCTACTTCGTCTACAGCTATTAAGAGGTTGACAGAGGCTGCTAGTGGTTCTGGTCATAAGGATAAGAGAGGTCGTTTCGGTAGATCTAGATACGTGTTACTGGTGGTTGTGGTTAGGATAGGCAGGCTGTGAGAATTAAGGTTGGTCTTGTTGATCAAGGGGCTATTGCATGGCCGATATGTGAGCATTGTAGTCGATCTCATCTTGGTGAGTGATGAAGGATAACAGGTGCTTTTCTTTTCTATGGTTCGATGGAGCACCGTGTGAGTGATTGCTCGAGTAGAGCCATTATTGATCGGGATCAGCTTGTTGTTGCTGCACTTGCTTTAGCTTGAGGGAGAGACCGTGGGAGAGGTGTTGGTCAGCATGGTGTTGCACGAGGTGGTCATGGTGATCCAGACAAAGTTTATGTAGTGAGGAAGCCCCGGATTAGAGAGGCCACTAATGTTATCGCAGGTACTTTCACGCTACAGTCTTTTCTTCTGCTAGCTTTAGTTGATTCTGGTGTGAGGAGGTCATTTATCTTGAAAGACTTAGCTAGAGAGTTGGGGATTGCTGTAGAGACATCTAGATTGAGTGTTACGGTTAAAAACCCCCTAGGTGATAGTGTAATGGTGGATCGGGTTTATCGTCATTCTCCTCTGATGGTTTTGGGACAAGTGTTCTCGATTGATCTTTTTGAGTTTCCATTTTAGGGTTTCAACATCATTCTTAGTATAGATTAGTTGTCTGAGCATCGGGCTAAGGTGGATTGCGAGGCAAAGTTGGTGACTTTGTGTGGTGCTAGCGGTTCGGAAGTTACTGTTGTTAGTATGAAGTTTGAGTTGTTATCGAATGTGATTTCTTAGCTTCGTGCTGAGAAGTTAGTCCCGAAAGGTAGTGAAGCTTATCTAGCCTATATCTTGAATGACGATAGTAATGAGATGAGGTTGGATGAGATTTAGGTTATCTGTGATTTTCTGGATGTGTTTCCTGAGGAGTTGCCTGGATTACCACTGAATACAGAAGTTGAGTTCAGTATTGAGCTCTATCCCGGTAATGCTTCGGTGACTATTGCGCCCTATCGCATGACAGCTAAGAAATTGAAAGAGTTGAAGCTGCAGTTGCAAGAGTTGTTGGATCGTGGGTTCATTCGTCCGAGTGTGTCTCCGTGGGGAGGATCGGTGTTATTCGTTAAGAAGAAGGATGGGACTTTGAGGCTGTGCATTGATTATCGCCAGCTGAATAATTTGGCCATCAAGAATAAGTATCCGTTATTGAGGATTGATGATCTGTTTGACCAGTTTTGGGGAGCTTCGATTTTCTCGAAGATTGATTTGAGATTTGGGTATTTATCAGTTGAAGGTTAAGGATTCTGATGTGATGAAGATTACTTTTAGGACTTGGTATGGTCATTACGAGTTTCTTGTCATGCCATTCGGTTTGACGAATGCAGCTGCCGTATTTATGGACATGATGAACGAGTACCCCATTCCTACCTAGATCTGTTCATGGTGATTTTCATAGAAGATATATTGGTGTATTCTCGATAAGAGGATGAGCACAATGAACACTTGAGAGTGGTGCTACAAGTTTTGTGAAAGAAGCAGTTGTATGCGCAAGTGTGAGTTTTGGCTTCATGAGGTGGTTTTCTGGGTCATGTCGTTTCAGCTAAGGGTATTCGGGTTTATCCGAAGTAGGTTGAGACGATTTTGGATTGGAAGCCGCCAAGGACTATTTCTAGGGTTAGAAGTTTCTTGGGGTTATCTGGTTATTACCGTCGCTTTGTCGAGGGGTTTTTGAGCATTGCTGCTCTTTTGATGAAGTTGCTTCAGAAGAACGCTGCCTTTAATAGATTGATGAGAAGCAGAAGTGCTTTGAGAAGTTGAAGTCAGTTTTGACCGAAGAGCCTGTGTTGACACAGTCGGTATCTAGTAAGGAGTATATGGTCTACAGTGATGCTTCTTATACGGAACTGGGTTGTGTGTTGATGCATAAGGGTAGGGTAGTTGCTAATGCCTCGAGGTAGTTCAGGCCACATAAGTGTAACTATCCTACTCATGATCTTGAGTTAGTTGTCATAGTCTTCACACTCAAGGTTTGGCATCACTACTTGTACGGCAAGAGGTGTGTGATATACACCGATCACAAGAGTCTTAAGTATCTCTTAACCTAGAATGAGTTGAACTTGAGACAGAGGTGTTGGATCGAGTTGCTGAAAGATTATGATTGTGTGATTGAGTACCACCCGAGGAAGGTGAACGTAATTGCAGATGCTCTGAGTCGCAAGTCTCTGGTTGATTTGAGGGCTATGTTTGCGAGGTTGTCTGTCTCTAAGGATGGAGGCTTGTTGGCTGAACTTCAAGTGAGGTTGGTTCTTTCGCAGCAGATTCGTGAACATCAGCCTTTTGATTAAAGTTTGGCTCGTCGGGTTTGTTAGGTTTAGTCAGGTGTTCAAGGGGATTATGATCTCAACTCTAATGGTGTTCTGTGTTTCCAAGGTCACTTGTGTGTTTAAGGAGACGAGGATCTAAGGCACTCGATTCTTACCGAGGCTCATAGCAGTCCTTTCGCTATACATCCCGGTGGGAATAAGATGTATCAGGATCTTAGGGTTCTGTATTTTGGCCTGGGTTGAAGAAGGATGTTGTCGACTTTGTTGCGAGATGTTTGGTTTGTCAGAAGGTGAAAGCCGAACATTAACGTCCACCGGGTTTGCTTCAATCTATTTAGATTCCAGAGTGGAAATGGGAGCGAATTACGATGGACTTCATTTCAGATTTGCCTTTGACTCCAACACATAAGGATTTGATGTGGGTGATTGTGGACAGATTTACGAAGTCTGTACATTTTATAGCGGTCCGTACGACTTTTTATTTGCATTAGTTAGTTGAGCTCTACATCCAAGAAATTGTTCGTCTTCATGGAGTTCTTGTTTTAATCATATCAGACTGAGATCTACGGTTTACTTCGAGATTTTGGAAGGCGTTGCATAAGGCTTTGGAATTTATTGAGTGGAAACATGGTGATATGACTATTTTTTACTATGAGGTAGAATTTCTAAGGTTGAGTCGTTATCCACCTAGTATGGTGGCGTCTAACCAAGAAAAGAGTTTTCGTTTTTAGGAGGGACTGAGGTATGACCTTAAGGTTCAGGTAGCTCCACACAAAGAGCATGTGTTTGAGGCTTTGGTTGAGAATACCAAAATTATTGAGGAGATCAAGCGCATGGAGTGTGAGAAAAAGGGGAAATAGAGTGTTCAGCCCAAGAGAGAGATGGGCTCTGCTGGCCCAAACCCACGTTTTTTTAAGTGGGCCAGAGAAGCTAAACCACCACAGAAAAGGGATGTAGTGGGCTTTAGAGAAAGGAAAAAGTAGGTATGTCAATATTGTCAAAGGCGTCATCCGAGTGAATGTTGGAGAAGAATGGGTGTTTGTTTGATTTGTGGCTCGATAGAGCATAAGATTAAAGATTGTCATCATTTGTATGATTAAATACAAGCTCTGGCTCAGACTTAGGGCCCTACTAGGGGTCAAAATCAATGGGGTAATCAGGGTGCTTAAAGGGGCCGTAATCAGAACAGAAATGGGAATTGTAATTGGGGACAAAAAGCACCAGTTCAGGGTATGAATGGGGCTGAAGCTAGGCAAACTGCCTTAGCATATGCGGCTAGGCGCCAAGAGGATAGAAATGTGGCTGATGTCATAGTAGGTACCTTCACTATCTATTCGGTGCCTTATTTTGCATTGCTTGATATAGGGTCTACTCATTCTTATATTGCTTGTTATGTGGTTGTAAAAGTGGGGATTAGGGTAGAGAAAACTAAAACCATTGTTACTATAGTCAATGCTTTAGGATCATCTGTGCTTGTGAATAAAATTTATAAAATATGCCCTTTAGAAACTCAAGGAGATATTTTTCCCACCAACTTAATGGAATTTCCTTTTAATGAGTTTGATCTAATTATGGGGATAGGCTAGTTGGTTGAGCACCAAGTCTATTTGGATTGTGCATTGAAGAGGGTAATTTTAGTAACAAAGACTTGAAAGGAGATTTTTATGGTTGGAGAACGTCAAAATTATCTATCCAATGTGATCTCTACTATGGTAGCAAAAAAGATGGCACAAAAAAGGTGCGAGGCATTTCTGGCATATGTCCGAGATGCAAGCATTGTTGATCCTTCTGTTGACAGCATTCGTACATTAAGGGAATTTTTTTGATGCGTTTTCCGAGGAACTGACAGGGTTGTCTCAGGATTGGGAAGTAGAATTTGGTATTGAATTGTTGTTAGGAACAACACCGATGTCCATTGTTCCCTACCGCATGGAACCTAAAGAGCTTATGGAGTTAAAAGTTCAATTGTAAGAACTGTTGGATAGGGGTTTAATTATACCCACTGTTTCACCATAGGCCGCACCAGTTCTGTTTGTGAAGAAAAAAGATGGTACACTTCGATTATGCATTCATTATCGACACCTGAACAAACTAACTATCAGGAACAAGTATCCTCTACCAAGAATTGATAACCTATTCGATCAATTCAGAGGTGCAACTGTTTTCTCTAAAATTGACTTGAGATCTGTGTATTACCAACTTAAGGTAAAAGAATCTGATATTCCCAAGACTATCTTTGGGACTCGTTATGGACATTGCGAGTTTCTTTTCATGCCTTTTGGGTTAACTAATGCACCAGCGACATTTACGAATCTTACGAATCGTGTCTTTTAGCCCTTCCTTGATCAATTCGTCATTGTATTCATCGACAACATCCTAGTATATTCCAAGACAGAATCTGAGCACGATGAGCACTTGAGGGTGGTCCTACAGATACTTCATGAAAACCAACTTTTTGCTAAACTCAGTAAGTGTGAATTCTAGTTGAAGGAAGTTATGTTTTTGGGCCACGTGGTATCGGCAGAAGGTATTCGTGTAGATCCTAAAAAGATTGAAGTCATTTTAGACTGGAAGCAATCGAAGAATGTCTCAGAGATTCAAAGTTTTTTAGGTCTCGCGAGGTATTATCGAAGGTTTGTTAAGAGTTTTACCTTAATAGTAGTCCCATTAACTAAACTGTTGAGGAAGAACACTCTGTTTAAGTGGGGGAAAGAGCAGTAAGTTAGTTTTAAGAAGTTAAAAAATGTATTGATAGAAGCTCCCGTCCTAATTCAACCAGAATCTAGTAATGAGTATGTTGTGTATAGTGATGCTTTGTATGTTGCGCTTGGATGTGTCCTAATGCAATATGGTAAGGTAGTAGCTTATGCCTCGAAACAGCTTACGCCACATGAATGCAATTATCCTACACATGATTTGGAGTTGGCAGCTGTTATCTTTGCTCTTAAATCTGGAGACATTACTTGTATGGTGAGAAGCGTATTATTTACACCGATCACAAAAGTCTCAAATATCTCCTTATCCAAAAGGAACTTAACTTACGCAATGTAGATGGATTAAATTGTTAAAAGACTACAACTATACGATCGAGTATCACCCGGAAAAGCTAATGTAGTGGTTAATGCCTTGAGTAAAAAGGCAATGTCTAACTTGAGGGCTATGTTCGCTCGCTTAAGTCTATTTGATGATGGGGGTATCTTGGCTACGTTGCAAGTAAAGCTTGTTTGGATTCAGTAAATCAAAGACAAGTAAAGTTTGGATGAATCTTTAGCAGTTCAGTTTAAACAAGTTGAGGATAGGTCGATTGAAGACTTTGGGATTAATTATGATGGAATTTTGTGCTTTGAAGGCAGATACTATGTACCGAATGATCAAAAGTTGAGATAATCTATACTTCAGAAAGCACATAGCATCCCCTATACTATGCATCCTGAAAGTACTAAAATGTATCGCGACTTAAGAGAAGTGTATTGGTGGCCAGGGCTTAAATGGGAAGTAACGGAGCTCGTATCAAAATGCTTGACTTGCCAACAAGTTAAAGTTGAGAATCAGTTTCCATCAGGGTTTCTCCAACCAATTCGAATTCCACAGTGGAAGTGGGAGAGAGTGACAATGTATTTTGTTAGTGAGTTGCCTTTCACACCTACTAAGAAAAACTCTATTTGGGTCATAGTGGATAGATAGACAAAGTTTTCCCATTTTATTCCTGTTCACACTGACTATTCTCTTCAAAAGTTAGCTAAGCTCTCTATTTTTGAAATAGTGAGACCGCATGAAGTGCCAATGTCGATTATTTCAGATTAGGATCCTCGATTTACGTCTCGATTTTGGAAGAAATTGCACGAGGCTTTGGGTACTCGGTTGGGTTTCAGTACAGCTTTTCGTCCACAATTTGATGGTCAGTCAGAAAGGGTCATTCAAATGGAAGATATGTTGAGGAATTGTGTAATTGACTTTCAAGGTAGTTGGGAATAGCATCTACCGATGGTAGAGTTCGCCTACAATTATAGTTTTTAGTCAAGTATCCAAATGACACCTTATGAAGCTCTTAATGGCCGTAAGCATAGAAAAGCATGGAAATATTAAAATAATTAGAATTAAAATTGTTGGGTTAAAAAATTATAATTAAGTATTCAAGAATTAATTTAGTTAAAATGGAGTTTAAAAACGAGGTTTGATTTAGAATTAATTTAGAAAATAAGTTTTAATTTAAAAGAATGGCCTATTTGAAAAAGGGAAGAAACTGGAGATGGTTAAATGGGAAGTGGCCCAATTTTTAAAAATTGGTTGCCTATTTAACAACCCCCACCGTCCTTTCCCTTTTATTTTCACATCTCATTCAAGAATTTTCCAAACAGCAAATTAATGCTTTTCTCTCGAAATTAGTTCATCTTTTTTTTATTTTCAAGCTCTCTAAACACAAAATCCTTATTCAATTTTAAAGATTAATCACGTTTTTATCCTCAATTTCTCAAAAGGTCTTCACACGTTTTAGCTCAAATTAGCTCCATAGCTCGTCGATTTTGCAAAATTGAGGTAAGATTCTATGTTTTTATAATTAAACTAAATGATCTGTTATTTTAATTCAGGATTTAAATGATTTAATCAAGATTTTAATAGATCAATTGATTTTAAGTTGATTTTTGGCTTGAAAATGGTAGATCTCGTATTTCTTAGCTAATTTTTTTATTTTAAAGTGATTTCTAACTCATTTTGATCTAATTAAAATGTATTTGATCTTAATTTAACAAATCCTTAATGAATTTAAACAAATTGAACATTTTCCCCTTCTTGATGCTTACATAAGCTTGATTTTTCCAGAAAAATTAGATCTATGTAATTAGATAAAATTGATTGTATAGATCTATAATTAGATTATATTTAGGATGTATGAAGTTGAAATCTGAGCTTAGAAATAAGATTTGAGTGGTTAAACATCTATTTCGGCAAAACTAGCTAAGTTTTTGGTATAGAGGTTAAGAGTCTGTGAACTGTGATTTTAGAATGATTTAATTGTTTTAATTGTTGTTTATAATGCCTTTGTATTATGTTTGATGTGTATGTGTATGTGAAGTACCAACTCATTTGGGAGCCTCCACAAGCAAGGATAGAGGTAAACAAAAGCTTACTTGAGCTTTGTAGTGGAAGAAAGTTGCTAAGGTGAGTGGTCTTATGTGCTATAATTAATGCACAAATCAGTGAGGGATTAGGTGATCTAATCATCTAATCTAAGTCCTAAGAGTAAGTGTTATTACTTAAACTTTGTTATTTTTTAGGCAAGCTTACATGTGTTGTGATATGTTCAAGTGTGTGATATGAATATATGTGTTGAATATATGACTGAATATGCCTTGTGAACAGCTGGTTTAATGCGCATTTGTTATAAAAGTGTATTTGGCCCAATGAGCAAAGTGCTTGCACTTGAGGTGCATTATGTGAAAGTGACAAGTGATACGGATATGATGTGTGAGTGTGCATAAACCACAAAATTAATGTATGAAATGAATATATTGGCCTTGTGAACCTTTGAAAACATTGGATATAGTTGGCATGTCATAGGATTTGAGTACTCATATATGTGTTTGTTATGGGGACATGTTGTGGAATAAGGGGATGTAAAGCATTGCTCTATTCATGTAGCATGTTGGTGTATTGGAGAGTGTTAGCTTCATGCTACACTTTATGGGTCAGATATAGACTATATGAGTCAAGTGTGGAGTGATGGAGATCCATGTTTCCAACGAGTATTTTTAATATGTATTTTCATCCTCACAAGTTTCAAATGTATCATTATGATATAATATTAGTGATGTTATGTGTTAAATGTGTCTAGCATGCTTATTTTTAACTCTTGTGTTTGTGGTTTATTATGGTATCTTGAGTACTCACTGAGCTTGGTTAAGCTCACACTCTTTTGTTATTATTTTTGCAGTGACATAGTTGGAGTGAATAGGTGAAGTGAGCAAGTTGGTGATCCAAAGGCAAAGGCACCTTAGTTGTGTATGTGAAAGGATTTTTGGTTCATAAAGATGGCAATGTGAGTGCAAAATTGAGGGACTAGATTTTACTTTTGTTTTGGATTTTTTATTGGACTTTCTATGGACTGTTTAAGGACTTTTGTACATTTTTGTGTGTGTGTTTATACTGCTTGAATTATGCTTGAAGAATGCAGTAGTTGTGGATAGTTGATAAACTGTCAAAGGTATTAAGGCAGTTCGCATAACGAGGTTCGCATAAGAGAGTTCACATAGGCAGTTCAGCGATAGGAGTTCACAAAGGTAGTTCGCAATAGGGGTTCGCACAAGAGAGTTCACATAGCATAGTTCACAAGGTATAGCTCGCATGTTACATTGGTACGCACTTAATCATAGGTTCGTATAATACGTAGCTCGCATGACATATAGGGTTCGCATAGCACATAGGGTCCGCACATCATAAGCCTCACATACATATAGGCTTGCACACAAAATAGGCTCGCATATAATATAGGGCTCGCTCAATGTAAGGGTTCGCACAATGTAAGGGCTCACATACATTATGTGATAGGGTATACATACCATAATGAGTGTTCGCCTTAGGGGTTCGCCAAATGTGAATTCGCCAATCATAGGGGTTTGGCAGTCATAAGGGTTCGCCAGGTACAAGTGTCCGCCGATCTTAGAGTTCGCGAACTAGGGGTTCACAGGTGTCTATGTGTTTACTTCTTTTTCTAGTGTGAATTGATTTTTGTTGACATGATTAGAAAAAACATGTTTTAGAATTTTTCATATCTTAGTTTCATTCCTTGAATTTCAGTATAGTAGTTTTAATTTCTTAAAGTGGTTTTTCCAGATATTTTGGAAAAATTATGATTTAGTCCCTAAACTTCGTTTTGGAATTAAGTTTTTAATTATCGTTTTGAATTGAATTTTTCTCGAAGGCTTTAAAATAAAATGCCCAGGACACTGGTTAGTCCAAATTTATGACTTACGTATTTAATGTTTACGATGTGTAAAATGATGATTTTACCCCTAGTCCTTTTTCGTTATATTATGATGAACGAAGCATGTTTTAGGATTGTTTGTTTAAAAATCACTTATTTAAGCATGCTTTAGATTAGTGTGAAGATTAGTTTGTGGTGTGTTAGTTGACCGGTAAAGAGTCACGTAAGTGGCTAATGTGACATTCCGAATTCGAGTTGGTCCATTCCAGCCAGGTTTAGGGCGCCACATTTTCATTGATGGACATGTAAGGAAGAATGTTGTAAACCTGTTGATAAATAAATGTTAATATAACTCCCAAAACTCGTCCAAGAATTTATGCTTTTATAACCCCCTAAAAAAGTTATAAGATACCTTAATTCTCTAATTTATGTTTTTGTAACCTTAATTCTCTTATTTAAGTTTTTGTAACCTATGGTGTTTATAATCCATTAAATAGAGGGTATTATAAACTTTTATATTCCAATTAAAGTTGAATTATCTTTTTATTTTTATCTACTCTTCTCTCTTATTTTTACTATAATTCTTTTAGTTTTTAT
>JABEZY010266386.1:3058-13087 GCA_013467495.1 Gossypium gossypioides | reverse complement strand
GTCTATAGTATGATAGAAATATCGTATGAAAATTTCGTTAAGAAATTTTATCGTTTACATGTCTAATTTAATGAAAAAGGACCAAATTGCATAAAGTGCAAAAGTTGAATTTTAGGAGCTAATGGTACGAAATAGCTATGGAATTTAAAATTGGAGGTCCTTATATGGCAAATAGACCATTTAATGTAGTAAGGTTAATTTTGGAAAGTAAAGGATAAAATGATGATAAATGAATTAAATAATTAAATAATTATAATTTTTATCGTCTTTCCTGAAATAAAACATGGAAACCCTAGCAATAGAAGCTTGAAGATAGAAAAACTTATTGTGCTTAATTAGGTGAGTATTCGTGTCCCGTTTTTAATGATTTTTATGTTTTTGAGATCGTAATAGCTTAATCTAGCTATCTCGAGCATTAATTTGTAAAACTATTAAAGTGTTAGGGTTTTTCCATGGATGAGTATAGTTGAATTATGAAGTTTTATGGTAGAAAATGAAAGGTTGTTGATAGATAAACAACTTTTGTAAAGTGAATTTTGATGAAATTATGATTTAGGGACTAAATTGAAAAGATGAAAAATTTATGGAAAAATTATGAATTTTGTGAAATACATGGGCTGCTATGGATATGTATGAAAATCGGTTAGGCTTGAAATAATGATTAAATTGTATGAATTTTATTTTCTGAGCCTAGGGACAAAATCATAATTAATTTAAAGTATAGGGGTAAAATAGTAATTTTTCCAAAGATATGTATTGGACTGAATTGAATATGAATTATATTAAATTAAGTTAAATTTATTCGTATAGATCAGGATAGACCTAATACGGAGTTAGATCGAGGAAAAGAGAAAGTATCGAATTAGTAGCCTACGAATTTACGTACACTTGTCGAGGTAAGTTCATGTACTAAATTGTATATTTATATGTTTTAAATTGAATATTATTGTGTTTTATTTATATAAAATACCATGTATAATATCGACCATGTATCCGACAAGTATCGAGTCCCGTTTGAACCTTAAAAATTCATAGGATACAAATGACATGTCATTAGGGTTCCTAAATTGGTTGTGATCTTCCATGTGTTGCAGACACACCACAACTCTTATGAGCGTCTCGATATTTGGCTCTTACGAGCTTCCTGTTATTTAGCTCTAATGAGCTTCTCGATTAATGGCTCTCTTGAGCTTCCCAATATTTGGCTCGCAAGAGCTTTCCGTTATATGTCTCGGAAGAGCTTCCCGTTTACATGTTTGTATAAACATACATATACATGAATTGACAGATTACAGTTTTGCACACTTTGTGTGTACTGCCCGTCTATCCAACGATATTTTAAATGGTTCAACGGGCTAAGTTTTGATATGAGATAATATAAGTTTGAAACGAACTATTTACCCATATATACATAAAGAACATGGAAATGATATTACTTGATATATTGAAGCATGGAATGATTGTTACATGTATATGGAATTTGTTTGATGACTTTGTTCATCCATGATGATGGGCTATTATATGTGCTTACAAGGCTAACGTGTTGAAGATATGTGTTTAGGCTTTTGGTTAAGTTGATTGGAATATGTTTTGTATGCTTACCTTATATGTGAAATAATAGTAAGTTAAATTCCATGTTATATGAACTTACTAAGCTTAAATGCTTACACTATTTTATTTTCCATGTTTTATAGTAATCCGGAAGCTTGATTTGGTTGGAAGCTGGTCGGAGTTACTTCACACTGTCCATCGGCTCATTTCGGTATATATAGTAAATCAATTTTGGTTATAATGGCATGTACAGGTTAATTTGGCTAAATGTTGGCATGTAAATGTTTTTTTTTTTTTTGTGATTAGCCATTTGAATAGCTTGTGTTTGATATATTTTGATATATCTATATATACGGCTTATCATGTTTAATGCGTGTTTGTTATGTTTGAGTGATGGTGAACTTATAAGTATATTTGGCATAATTATACAGATTTGGTAAATTTGGCATAATTATACATATATGTGGTTGCACAAATAGGTGATTGTGGATGTTGATTGACATGTTATAAAATGTTATTTGAGGTGCCTAAAGGCATATTTGTTGTATGTTATGGTAACACATGTTTAGGACATGATTTTAGCTTGATTTAAATGTCTTGTTATGGCTTGGTGATGTGCAAATTACTGTGTATAGGTTGATGTCAATTTGGGTGAGAAATGTGGTTTGAAAAATGACCTATTTTCTTCCACATGGGTAGAGACATGGGCATGTGTGTCAGCCGTGTCTGACACTCAGCCAGATGACACGGGCATGTGTCCCTTTCACCTTTAAACAAATTTTAATGTTTTTTAAAAATTCTTTGAGCACCCGATTTAGTCTCGACTTCTTTCTAATATGTATTTTAGGTCTCGAGGGATCACATAAGGGACATTATGCTTGATTACGACTTGTTTCTGATGTGAATGTTATATGATATGAAATATCTGTTTATTTGTTCTGTAAATTCTGGTAATGCTCTGTAACCCTGTTCTAGCGATGGATACGAGTTAGGGGTGTTACATTTATTGGTATTAGAGGTACGGTTTAGTCAATTCTCGAATTAATGTAACGTATACGAGTCTAGCTATACATGCCAATATATAACTTGTCATAGTGTAATATCTTTTGACCATTTTAAAACATGTTTTCATATAGCAATGTCATCCAACTGAGCTGACTCTGAAGAAGCTGAAAGTAATGCTCAAGCCTCCATGCAAAGAGCAACTTCGAGTAGTAGGAGGCCCGTATCTAAGGGCCGAGGAGGAGAGGCTAAAGAAGCCTTCTTCCAAATGATAAATGATTGGTTTACTGAATATGTACGAACAAATCCAGCTCTTCAACAATCTCTACCCTCTCCTATTCCTCAACCGATTCCTGATATACCTCAAAACACATAAATTAGTAGAGTTGGTAAACCTCCTGTTGATAAAATCTGTAAGTACGGTGCAGAAGAATTCCAGGCTACAACTAAAGATGATCCTAATAGAGCTGAGTTCTGGTTAGAAAATACCATCATGGTTCTTGATGAATTATCTTGTACACCAGTTGAATGTCTTAAATGTGCAGTATCTCTGTTAAAAGATTCAGCTTACCAGTAGTGGAACACATTAATTTCTATTGTGTCGAAAGAAATGATCACCTAAGAATTCCTTCAAAACGAGTTTCGAAAGAAATACATCTGTCAAAGGTTTCTTGACCAGAAACGTAAAGAATTCTTGGAGCTTAAACAGGGTCATCATATGACAGTATTTGAATATGAACAAGAATTTTTCCAATTGAGCATATATGCTAGAGAATGTATTCCGACTAAAACTGCAATGTGTAAGCAGTTTGAAGATGGCTTAAATGAAGACATAAAATTATTGGTCGGGAAGTTGAGTTCGACATTAAGCTTCTACCATATACAGCTCCAGTGTCTATCACTCCATACCATATGGCACCGAAAGAGCTTACTGAGCTTTAAGCTCAACTTCAAGAGCTTTTGGATCGTGGTTTCATCTGCCCTAGTGTGTCTCCATGGGGGGCACCTGTTCTGTTTGTGCAGAAAAAGGATGGTACCATGAGAATGTGCATCGATTACTTGCAGTTGAATAAACTGATTGTGAAGAATAAGTACCCACTTCCGAGGATCGACGATCTATTTGATCAGTTTCGTAGGGCTGCGATATTCTCGAAAATAATTCTCAGATCTAGGTATCATCAGCTTAGAGTTAAGGAAGCTGATATTCATAAGATGTCATTTAGGACTTGTTATGGGCACTACGAGTTTCTTGTTATGCCCTTTGATTTGACGAATGTTCCGGCTGTATTCATGGATCTATTAAATCAAATTTTTTAGCCTTATCTGGATCAGTTCATCGTAGTCTTCATCGACGATATTCTGATGTACTTTAAGACTGAGGATGAGCATGATGAACATCTTAGAGTAGTGCTTCAGATACTACGAGAGAAACAACTCTACGCTAAGTTGAACAAGTGTGAGTTCTGGTTGCGAAAGGTAAGTTTTCTAGGGCATGTGGTTTCTGCTGAGGGGATCTGAGTTGATCTTAGGAAGATTGTGGTTGTGCTTGATTGGAAACAGCCTAAGAACGTATTTGAGATCCGTAGTTTTTTGGGTCTTGCGGGTTATTATCAACGGTTTGTTGAGGGGTTCTCTCCGATTGCAGCTCCTTGAACTAAGCTTTTGTGCAAGAGTGTTCCTTTCATCTAGACAGATGTGCAACAATCGAGCTTCGAGAAGCTCAAGTCTATTCTGATTCAGGCTCCTGTTCTAATATAGGCTGAATCCGGTAAAGAGTTTATAGTGTACAGTGATACATCGAACGTCGGTTTGGGATGTGTATTGATGTAAGATGGTAAGGTTGTGGCTTATGCGTGCCATCAGCTTAAGTCGCACGAGGGGAATTATCTGACGCACGATCTCGAGTTAGCTGCTATGGTGTTTGCTTTAAAGATCTGAAGGCACTATCTGTACAGTGAGAGGTGTATCATCTGCATTGATCACAAAAGCCTCAAGTACCTCTTTACTTAAAAGGACATGAATCTTAGACAGCGTCGATGGATTGAGTTGCTCAAACATTATGACTGCACAATAGAGTATCATCCCGGTAAGTCCAATGTGGTGGTCGATGCTCTCAGTCATAGAGCAATAACTGATTTGAATGCGATGTTCGCTCGTCTTAGTTTGTTCGATGACGAGGTTGGTCGAGTTTCAACTTAAGCCGACTTGGATTGGGCAGATTCAGGAAAAGTATTTAAAGGATGAGTCTCTAGTTTTACGGTTTTGTTAGGTTGAGAGTGACAGTACTTTTGATTTTGGGCTGAATAAAGATAGGGTTCTGTGTTTTCGAGGTTGGGTTTGTGCACCAAATGATTCTAATCCGAGACAGTCGATTCTGAGATAAGAGCATAATGGCCTTTATGCTATGCATCCCAGTGTTAATAAGATGTATTGGGATCTCCGTGAATTGTCCTAGTGGCGGGGTTTGAAACGTGAGGTAACAGATTTTATTGCTCGTTGTCTAACGTGCCAGCAATTTAAGGCTGAGCACAAGTTTGCTTCGGGTTTGCTTTAACCTGTTAAGATTCCTTTATGGAAATGGGAACGAGTGATGATGAACTTTGTTAGTGGGTTGCCCTTGACACCCACTCATCGTGGATCGATTGACCAAGTCTGCCCATTTTATTTCGGTTCGGACAGACTACTCTCTACAAAAGTTAGCGAAGCTCTAAATTTCAGAGATTGTGAGACTACATAGGGTTCCGGTTTCGATAACTTTTGATAGGGATCCTCGCTTCACTTCTCGGTCCTAGAAGAAATTGCCTGAGGCTTTGGGTTCGAGATTGGACTTCAATACTGCGTTTCATTCTCAGACCGATGGTCAATCTAATAGGGTGATTCAGATACTAGAGGATATGCTTTAGAGTTGTGTGATTGATTTCTGACGTAGTTGGGAGGAATTTTTGTCGTTAGCTGAGTTCACCTACAATAACAGTTTCCAGTCTAGCATCCAGATGGCACCTTATGAAGCTCTGTATGGTCATAAGTGTCGTACTCTGCTATGTTGGACTAAGTTGGGTGAGCAACGGATTTTGGGTCCTGAGTTGGTTTCGGAGACTAAAGATAAGGTTAGAATGATTCGACATCGTCTGAAGGCGACTTTTGATAGACAAAACTCCTATGTGGATCTGAAAATGAGGGATATCGAGTATGCTGTAGGCGATTTCATATTTCTTAAGGTATCTCTGTGGTAGAAAGTTCTAAGGTTCAGTCGTAAGGGAAAGTTAAGCATTAAGTTTATTAGGCCATATCAAATTCTGAAGCTTTTGGGACCGGTCGCTTATCAGTTAGAGCTACCTCCAAAGTTAGTCCGTATCGATAATGTGTTTCACGTCTTGATGTTAAAGGGGTATCAGTTTGATCCATCTCACGTTGTCTCTGTTAAAGAGATCGAGGTTAGACTAGATTTGACTTTTGAGGAGGAGCCGATTCAGATTTTGGATCGAGATATTAAGGTTCTGAAGAGGAAGTTCATACCGTTTCTGTAGAAGAATCATGGTTCTGAGGAAGCCACGTGGGAACCTGAGGACTCGATGCGTCAGCAGTATCCTTATCTATTCGGGTCAGGTAAATTTTGAGACCGAAATAAATGAGGTATTGATTTGTTGGATAAGTATTAGTGAAACGTTCCTTAAAACCCAAGTTCAAATCCCTTCTCTCGCACCATTTTATTATTTTGTAAATTTTGCATGAAACTCTAATATGTGACACGCCTTATTTTTAAAATAAATATTGCAAAATTGTTTCAAAAATAAGGAAATATCCTAGTGGTTAATTGATAAATGGAAAATCATAGAAATTAGATTAATGTCCCAAGTTTGAATATTTTCTCTTGCAAAATAATTAAGTTTTGCAAAATCCCTTATTTTTTTAGTGTGTCTATCATCCATAACCTTGTAACCCTAGGTATAAATATTAATTTTACACAAAACAATCAACTTTAATTTTATTTCTTCCTCACCCTAGCCGTTCCTCCCCTCTCATCTCTTCTTTGATTTTCAATTTTCCTTTCTTCCTCTATTGTTGTCGTCACCCATAACACCTAGTTTTATCATCTTTTTCTTTTCTTTTTGCCACAAGATTTTTCATCATCTCCTCCATCACATTTCTGCCATTTTTATTTCATTAAATCAACCCCAAATATGAAATCTTGAGTTTCCAAGATCGATTCTTAACGTTTCCAAGAAGTGTCATTGCTACCCATAACATCTAGAATGTGTCAGATCCCTTTCTTTCACTTTTTCTTATTAAATCTTGTCAAATAAAAATATAAATTTCAGGATCTAAATTTTGGGGGAATTTTAAGGATTTAATGGATATTTTCACAGTTTTTTAATCAATTCTTAAAGTAGTTTTAAATCAGCCTCAAAATTAGCCACCACGGGTGGCGGTGCACGCGCCTATCGGTAAGAATGGGGGTTGTTTTTCTTTAATTATTTCCCATATTTTTCCAGCATGATTTTGAGTTCTTGAATCCCTCCTAATTATCCTTGAAACTATTTATAATTAGGAAAAATTGTTCTTGCCCAATCGGCAAATCGAATCTGACAATTCAGGAAGCGTAAGTGTGGGTAATTGTAAACTAGTTTGTTGTTTCGACATAAATCTTGGGAAAATGTCATGGATTGATTAAATGAGGGATTTTAATTAATATTAGCTACTTATTTTCCAATATTTAAATATGTTAGGTTCTAACTCGAACGCTCCGAATCATCAGTAAAGCCGAAAGACATTCATGCGTACGATTCGCCTCAAATCTGTGTAAGAAATCTAACTAGTTTGGATTCAGAAAATAGTGGCAATTAGATTGAACCCATAAGTGGGTGTTTAGGTTCTGTATAAGAGGTGTAATTATTAAGTTATATACTAATTTATTTTAATTTAATTAATTTAGGTCTGTTTTAGAGTTTATTAAAAAAATCGCAAGATTCGTTAGTGTCCTGCAAAATAGCGTAAATAAGTTGTGGGGCCTAAACTCAATAACTTGTTTGATAATAATAAATATTATGATTAAATTGATGATTTAGCTTGCTGATTGGGCTTGGCTTAATAGTTAAGAATCTAAATTTGTATGTGGCTGATTCAAGTATGTTTCAAGCCCAAGCTATTTGGCATGGTAGCATTGTTATTAGTTTGATTGAATGATTGACATTGTTAATGAACATTTTTTGTGGCACTTCAAGTGCAATTAAATGCGAATATGATAAGCATGCATTGTGTACAAGTTGTGATGTAAATTGATGAATATGAACAGAGATGATGTGCATTAAATTAGTAATTAAAAATGTGTAATTATAGATATTTTGGCCTTGTGATCTCTTGAAACCGTTGGATATAGTTGGAATGCCATAGGATTGTGAGTACCTATATGTAATGTGTTTTTGGGCATTGTGGCCCTAAGATAGGTTAGAGAGATAAGAGAATGTGAGTTCAGCTCCATTCAATTGGACATGTTTGGTGTGTTGGAGAGTGTTAGCTTTATGCTTCACTTTTTCGGATATGTTCGACTCTATAAGTCAATTGGTTTGTTGGAAATCCATGTATCCGATGTGTGATGATAGGGCCCACTTTTATGTTTCATAGCCTCAAGTGTCAAATTATCGTTTAAATGTGATCTTATATATTGTGATAATACGATGCGAGATGGATGCATAAACATGTGAATAATATGCTAAATGGGTTGATTTAAGTTTCATGAAAATGTTAGTATGTTCTCATGGTAATTGCATATGTAATTGTGGTTTGGGTCATTTTTATTTAACTTATGAATGCATGTGAATATATGAGCTAGACTTGTGAGTTATTAAAGCATGTATAGGTTGTTTAGTCTTGATGAATTATTGTTAAATGAATTATATATATATAAGTGACTTGAGTGTAATTGCATGAGTATATGCTAATTTTATGATTTAATGAAACATGAATATGTTATTTTGACTTAGTTAGATTATGGTTGTGAATGTGTTGTAGTATGCTCTTGTTTAACCTTTGATATTTTTTTTACTTTGTGGTTAATCTGATATTCACTGAGCTTGTTTAAGATCACTCACTCTGCCTAACCATTGTAGAAATTTAGCGCTTAAGGTGTGAGCGATGCGAGAATACCAAGGAAGTGATCCAAGTTAGGCTTTAGTTATTGTGTAGGTGATATTATTATTGTTTGAATTGTGGGAATTAGGCAATGTGGTTAGACTTTGATCAATTATTACTATGGTCCTCATGATATTTTATGGATTTAGTTTTCTAGCACTTTTGATGGATATTATAATTATTTCATTAGTATTGTTTTGGTTTTCAACATTTGTTATGTTGAAGTTCCATGTAACACCCCAAACCCGGCCTAGACATTACAGTCGAATCTGAAAATGTTACGAAAAAGGGTTTTGAAACCATCTTTCGTGTTAAAATTTCTTGAATTAGTTGCTACTAAAAGAGTCCACATTTTCGAAAAAACTTATTGTACTCTTTAATTGAAACTGTCATTCATTGTCCTTTTTAAAGTAAAACGTAAATTTACAGCAAAAGCTTGCAAGTCATTATAGTTGAAACCAAATTTTGTGTTTTCAAAAAAACATTCGTTTGCGTAAACCTGTGGTTTTTGTAATTCGTTTTGTTAAAAGTTGTAGAAAAGTAAAAAACAAAAACACAACCAAAACCAAATTTAAAATCAAACAGTCCGGAGAGTCAAATAATTACAAAACTCTTAGAAATAATCCATAATTTAAATAACAACCATTATTTAAGATAGTTTATGAACTTGTGGTTACTATAAAGACTCCATTGCACTGACACGCCTAAGATTGAGGATTACCTGAATAGATTAGACAAACAGATGTGAGTGTCCATAAACATAGTGTGTAACTTAATAGAGACATTCATGCATAAAATTTAGAATTTCAATATACCAGAATAGAAACAGACATGAGTCCTTATCAGAATTAGATTATCAGATACATAAAGATATGCAAAGTCCTAAACCCATCCTCTACACACAATCTCCAACCATGCTAACACACCATGGGGGTAAAAAACACCCACCCAACCCTACACACCACTTAGTGTCTTTATGACACTTATCAGAATAATTTGCAGTTGAGCTGCCTGAAATTCGGTGAAATGTTGCCTTACAGATCACTTTCTCCACATAAACCAATCACACCCCATATACAAATGCAAATAACAGATACAGATAAAAAATACAGATATACCGAATTAATGTGTCTCGCATGCTCACAAACATATATCATACATGCTTTTACAAAACAGACAAATCATACATATCAATTTCTTAAACTTAAATCAGTCTATCAGATAAGGAAGGTATCATGTTTTAGGCTTTGTTTGCCCTTACCGACCCTACGGAAGGCCTATAGTCGATCAGAACGACTTATGCGACCCAAGCGAAAATTTTAGAATTTTGGGCCCACATGCCCGTGT
>JABEZY010266365.1:0-17893 GCA_013467495.1 Gossypium gossypioides | reverse complement strand
ATTCGATACTACTTGGAGTGTAGGGATGGGTGGGTTGATTTGATCCCCACATGGAGTGTAGGGTTAGACAGAGATGGTGCGTAGAGGCTGGTTGGGTAGGACTTTGTTACTGAATACTGTATGAATGCTACTGATACTGTGATGGGCTAAGGCCCAAACTGTTACTGATACTGAAAAAGGGCTTAGGCCCAAGATTGCTTTAACTGTGCACTATGATTTGCTATTGTTTGTTTTTTGTGGGATCACACACTAAGTTTTCATAAACTCACCCCTTTTATTTAAATGTGAATAGGTAATCCCCAGATCTAGACGGATCAGTGTGGTGGAGGACTCAGTGATGACCACGGTTTTGGACTTTTATGGTTTTTAACCTATGTTTATGATAATTGGTTTTATTTCTATTCTATTTTCACTAGCTAAGTTTTTGGGTTTTAATTATCTTTACTTTATGGATTACAACTACTAGTAGTAGGAAACCTCGGTTTTCAAGAGAAACAAATGTTTTTCCTAAACGCACGATTATTTAATCTGTTTTAAAAGCTTCTGCAAACGAATAACGTTTTGAAACTATCGAATAAAGGAGCAACACAATTTTGGAACTAATAAGATATTAAGATAAGGAATTCAATGGAAATGGTTTTAACGTGACGACACAGTTTTCAAACACCCTCTCATGTGACATCGCTAGATCCAGCCATAACTTCTGTGCTAGGTTTGGGGTGTTACACATCTTGTTAAGTTTTTCTAGTCTTCATGAATATTTATTGTACTCATGTTTGAATATAATTAAATTATTAATGTAATAAAATAACTCTATCATACAAAGAAATGGTAACAATCCCACACCTTATATCGTAGATCTGATTTGCCATAATCCTTAATAACGATCTCATTTTGATCTAACTCAAAAGATGGATCTAACACATGAATAACATTTATTAGTTATGATTCGTTTCAAAAATATCCATAATCCTCAACCACACTTACCCCACAATTTTGGACTCTCAAAAAAATGATTCTCAATGTAGGGTCTCCCCTACGATTATCATTTTGTCCTTCAAGATGGTAAGGAGTAGTATTAGTACGATAAAAAATAAATGATAGTAAAATGTAACATTGTCTCTATGGCCACTATACTATTCGACCATGATATGAAACCACTAAGAGAAGGATTTTGAGATCCAAATAACCACACTTACAACTTGATTCAATACAGAATGGTCGATGAATCGAGAAAGGAATGAAGTCGATGAATCAAGTGATCTAAAAAGATTGATAGAATGAAGAGAATATGTAAGTTTAATCAATTAAAGAATCAAAAAGTGAAAGAGGAAGAGAAAGCAAGAATTTTCGGTCATCGGTGGTGGCAACGACAATGGTGGCTTGATGACGTTCCAACGATGGTGGAGTGGTGGTCTGACGACAAAGGTTTATGAGGTTTTGGCGTAATGGGGGAGGAGAAATGAGACTCATAGTGGTACGCAGTGGCGATGACAGCGGTGATGGGAGGAGAAAAATAGGAGGAGAGAAGGTACAGTGGCCACGAGGTGTGGTAAACGGTAATGGAGGGTTTGGTCACAGTGGAGGAGAGGAGCAAAGATTAAAAGAAAGGGTGGCAGTTATTTTGCAAAATGGGGAGAAAATAGATTAGAACAGAAATGAAAAAGAGAGAAAATGAGAGTAAGAGGGAGGTAAGGATGGCAAAGTAAGGTTGGGAGAGTGAGAATAGGTTGGCTAAGTAGGTCTAGGTTCAATGAACCTCTAGTATGGAAAGGATGAGAAATTTTGCCAAGAGTGGGAGACATGGAGTTAAAAGGAGGACCATGCACCCTCAACTTGATGTAAGTTTGACCTATATTGGAGGAAAGGAATCATCCTATTTATGGTGAAAAATGGGTGGACGACAAATATTTAAATCACATAGAAAAATTGTAAAAAATTAAATAGAATAGTATTAACATTAGGACTTGAACCCAGAAAGAAATATGTTAGTCAACAGTATCTTGATAAGAAACAGAAAGAGTTCCTTGAATTGAAACAGAGCCATTTGTCTGTAGCCGAGTATGAAATAGAATTAGTGCGACTCAGCAAGTATGCTCAGGAATGTATACCGTCAGAGGCTGTTATGTGTATCCAATTTGAAGACGGGTTAAACAAAGATATCAAATTGTTAGTTGGAATTTTGGAATTGAAAGAATTCATGGTTTTGGTGCATCAAACACATAAAGTCGAAGAACTCAGTAAAGCTAAAAGAAAAGTAGATTCTAAGGCTCGTGACACGGGTAAACAACCTATGGGAGAGTCATTTTCATCTCCATCAAAGAAATAAAAGGAATTTAACGGTCGTACATCAGCTTCAATGGGATTCTCAGGAAGAGATAAATAGAAGCAACATTCGAGTTTGAGACCTCAGGCTACATTTGTAGCTAGTGTGGGTAGTGTCCAAAATAATAAACCTGAATGTCAACAATGTAATAGACAACATTTCAGGGAGTGCAAATTAAGGGACAAATCGTGTTTAAAATGTGGTTCTTACGATCATTTCCTTAGAGACTGCCTTAGAAGATCTGATATTGAGAAAGTTCAGAACACTTGTTCGAGTAAAACAGCTGTGAAAGGGAGACCATCTAGAAATAGTGGAAATACAGGTAACAATCGAAATGGAATGAAAGATTCTACGGTTAGATCTGAGGCTTGAGCACCAACTAGGGCTTATGCAATTTGAGCTTGTGAAGAAGTGTCACTCCTGATGTGATTACCGGTACAGTTTTTATCTTTGATACTAATGTTAATGCTTTGATTGACCCGGGGTGAACGCACTCATATGTATGCATAAATTTAGTGTCGAGTAAGAAAATACCTTATAAGTCAACTAAGCTTGTGATCAAAGTAACGAATCCCTTAGGTCAGTATGTGTTAGTTGATAAAGTCTGTAAAAATTGTCCTTTGATGATTCGGGATTGGAACTTTTTGGCTGATTTGATGCTATTACCATTTGATGAATTTGATGTAATTCTGGATATGGGCTGGTTAAATCTACATGATGTTGTGAATTGTAGACGAAAGTAAATTGTGTTGAAATGTTAGAATGGTGAAATAATCCGGGTTGAGTCAGATAGATTTGATGGTACATCTAGTATTATTTCAGCTATGCCGGCATAGAATTATGTCAGAAAAGGCTGTTGATTTGTATCTAGCTTATAAATTTGATTTCAGGGCTTCAGATTTTAAATTAGAGTAAGTTTTGACTGTTTGTGAATTTTCTGATATGTTCCCAGAAGAGTTACCAGGGTTACCCCCAGTCGGAGAGGTTGAATTTGCTATTGAATTAGTACCATGAACTTCTTTGATATCGATAGCTCCGCATTGAATAGAACCTACATAATTGAAAGAGTTGAAAGCATAGTTGCAAGAATTGACAGATAGAGGCTTTGTTTGGCCTAGTTTTTCTCCCTGGGGTGCCCCTATATTATTTGTTAAGAAAAAGGACGGGACAATGCGGTTGTGTATCGACTATAGAAATCTTAAAAAGGTCACAATAAAAAACAAATATCCTTTGCCACGTATTGATGATTTGTTTGATCAGCTGAAAGGTGCAAGAGTGTTTTCAAAAATTGATCTCCGTTTTGTATATTATCAGTTACTGGTTAAAGATTCGGATGTGTCGAAAACTACTTTTAGAACCAAGTATGAACATTATGAATTTCTAGTTATGCTTTTTGGTTTGACCAATGCACCTGCGATGTTTATGGATTTGATGAACAAAATATTCTGACTGTATCTAGACAGATTTGTGATTATATTTATTAATGACATTCTGGTCTATCCTCGAGATGAAATTGAGCATGCACAACATTTGAGAATAATTTTGCAGTTTTTGCGTGATAAATAGTTATTTGCTAAATTTAGCAAGTGTGAGTTCTAGCTTCAAAAAGTTGGATTTTTGGGACACGTGGTATCAATAGACGATATTAGAATTGACTCGAGTAAAATATCAGCTATAATGGACTGGAAGCCTTTGAGAAATGTTTCAAAAATTAGAAGTTTTCTAGGTTTAGCCGGGTATTATCAGAGATTTGTTAAAGAATTTTCGATGATTGTTATGCCATTGACAAAATTGCTTCAGAAAGATATCAAGTTCGAATGGTCTAAAAAATGTCAACAAAGCTTTGATCAGATAAAAGTGTTATTGATCGAACCCCTATGTTGGTTCAGCCAGAGTCCGGTAAAGAATTTGTGTTTTATATTGATGTTTCATTGAATGATTTAGGCTGTGTTTTGATGGAAGAAGACAAAGTTGTAGCTTATGCTTCTCATTAGTTGAAACCGCACGAGAAAAATTACCCGACTCATGATTTAGAGCAACTATTGCATTTGCTTTAAAGGTTTGGCGACACCATTTGTTCGGAGAAAAATGTCATATCTTAATGGATCATAATAGTTTGAAGTATTTGATGACACAAAAAGAATTGAATTTGAGACAACGTAGATGGCTAGAACTGCTAAAAGATTATGATTTAATCATCGACTCTCATCCCAGAAAAGCAAATGTTGTTGCTGATGCTTTAAGTAGAAAGTCCTTATTTTCTTTGCGAGCTTTGAGCACTCAGTTGATGTTGATTGATAATGGTTCTGTTTTAGTAGAATTAAAAGCTAGATCGACATTTCTGCAACAGATTTGTGATGCTCAGAAAAGTGATTCTGAGTTTATTGTTAAACGGGAGTAGATTGAGTCGACACCTGATTTAGACTTTCATGTTAGTCCTGACGGTAGTTTGTATTTCCGAAATAAAATATGTGTTTTAAGGAATTCCAATGTTATTCAGAAGATTTTACAAGAAGCTTATAGCAGTAATTTATCAATACATCCTGGTAGTAATAAAATGTTCGGTGATTTGAAACATATGTACTGGTGGCCAGGTATATTTCAGAGCTTGTATGAAAGTGTTTAATCTATCAGCAAGTCAAAGTTGAGCATCAGGTACCTTTTGGTTTATTATAGCTAGTGATGATTTCGGAGTGGAAATGGGAACTAGTTACGATGGATTTTGCATCAGGATTGCCTTTGTCTCCATGGAAGAAAGATGTTGTCTGGGTTATTGTGGATCGTTTGACTAAATCCGCATATTTCATTCTAGTACATATGGATTACTCACTTGAGAAGTTGGCAAAATTATACGTTTCTGAGATTGTTAGACTGCATGGTGTGCCGGTGTTTATTATATTTGATAAAGATCCACGACTTCTCGATTTTAAAGCAAATTGCATGAAGCTCTGGGCACACGGTTGCATTTCATTTAGCGTTTCATCCACAGACCGATGGTTAGTCTGAGCGAGTGATACATGTACTCGAAGATATCCTTCGATGTTGTATTTTAGAGTTCGAAGGTAGGTAGAAGAAATGCCATCCGTTGGTTGAATTTGCCTATAATAATAGTTATCAGGTGAAAATTAAAATGGCACTGTACGAAGCTTTGTATGGTTAGAAATGTCAAACTCCATTATACTGGACTGAATTGGGTGAGAAAAAGCTATTTGGTGTTGATTTGATTTGAGAAATCGAAGAAAAGGTTAAAGTAATACGTGATAGTTTGAAAGCTGCTTTTGATCGTCAGAAATCATACGCATATTTTAAAAGAAAAGATATTGAATTTCAAGTTAGCCACAGAGTATTTTTAAAAGTATCACCTAGGAGAACAGTTCTCCATTTTGACCGAAAAAGGAAGTTTAGTCCACGATTCATTGGGTCGTATGAGATCATCGATAGGATTGGGCCATTGGCTTATCATCTGGTTTTATCGTTAAAGTTAGAGAAAATACATAATGTGTTTCATGTATTAATGTTACGGTGGTATCGATTAGACCCTTCACATGTGATTTCACCTGTAATGTTGAGATTCAGCCAAATATGTCGTACAATGAAGAACCGATCAGAATTTTATCTTGGGAACTTAAAGCGTTAAGAAATAAATGTATAGCTTTAGTTAAGTTTCTTTGGCAGCGTCATAGAATCGAGGAAGCTACCTGGGAGCCGAAATAAGCTATGAAAGTGCAATACCTGAACCTATTTTTTGGTAAGATTTTCGAGGACGAAAATTCCTTTAGGAGGAGAGAGTTAGCCTGTTTTTAGTGGTGTCAGAAATAGTGGTTTTGGGACCACAATTCTGACGAGTGAATTATTATTTTAATATTTATTTAATGTATACAAGATTATATTAAGGTTGTATTAAAATTTCGTTAAGAAATTTTGACGTTTAAATGTTTAATTAGGTAAAAAGGACTAAATCGTAAAAAGTGTAATAGTTGTATTCTATTAGTTAAAAGGGCTAAATGGCTATGGAAAGGAAAGCCAATGGTCTTATATGGTAATTATACCATGTTATATGTTATTGGATGTGCATGGATAGGTTTTAATGAAATTTTGATAGTTTTTAAAGGTTAAAATTGTAATGGAATAAATAAAACCTAAACTAAAATAATACAAAAAGGATATCATCTTCTTTAGTTGTCTTCACCACCAAAAATTGAAGAAGGAAGTCATTTTTAGGGTTTGAAGGTTTGGTTGATAGTCTCCTATGCATGTAAGTGAATTTAAGCCTCGTTTTTAATGATTTTTATGTTTTCGAGCCCGTTTTAGCTTGATCTAGCTAACCTGGGGGTTAATCTGGAAAACTGTTAAAGGTTGAAGGACCTGCCATGGATGTTTTTAAATAATTTTTGAAGTTATGTGATAGATTATTAATCTTGGTTGTGAAATAAACTTGTTTTGTTAAGCGATTTTTGGTGAAATTGCAATTAGGGATTAAATTGTTAAAAGTGTAAATCTATGGGTTTTATTGTGAAATGTTGGTAATAATGGGGTGTTTCAAGTTCCCTTGTAACGTTTGTTAAGTTGTATTTAGGCTAGAATGAGTTAGATTTAAGTTATGAGCTTAAAGACTAAATTGTGAAAAGTTAAAGTATTAGGGGTAATTTTATAATTTTCCATAAATATGAACTATGGATTAAATTGAATACTAGAAGTGCTTAATTGATTGAAATAACCTATTTAGATCTAGATAAGCCACAATTGGACTTAAATTGAGGAAAAGCTAAAGTTTCAGATTAGTTCGAATTTCACTTCCACGACCTTAATTATTGAGGTAAGTTCGTATGAACTATGATCGTTTTAATGTTAACTAAATTTACTATTTGCTATGTTGTTGTAATATAAATGAATCTAAATATAAATGTATCAATGATATGAATAATTGATGGATAATGAATCCCGTTTGAACCTTAAGAATTCTTAGGATACAAATGACATGTCATTAGGGATTTCATGTTTCGGAGGCTGGTCATGAATGTCCTACCGATGGATGAGGTCTTACATTTGTTGTAGGTTCTCCATAGCTCTTGTAAGAAGCATCGTGTAGCTAACATTCTGACCCATCGCTCTAGTGAGCATGCCCATTTCACAACTCGTGTGAGCATTGACGTAAAGGAAAGGTTACGGTTATATGGAAAGACACACTATGCTTGAGCATTCCTGAGTATCCGATGTAATTCTGGTTCAACGGGTAAGAAAAGGAAATAAAATGGTAAGTATGCAAATGGAATGAATCATGATCTTATGAAAATGTTGATGAGTTAAATGATGTATATATATATGGAAATCTATTTATCTTATGGTTGGATTCATTTGTATCATGGACAAGTATACTAACTTGTGAGTCTGATGATGTTGTATAGGCTTATACTAAGCTTAGGGCATTGGTAATGATTTTATGCTTAATCTATAAATTGTGTTAATGAAATGGTAAGTTATGTTTAAGTTTTTATGAGCTTACTAAGCACTTGTTGCTTACGTAGTTACTTTACTTTGTTTTATAGATTATCGAAAGCTCGATCGGTTGGAAGCTCGATTGGTTGGAAGCTCGATTGGTTGGAAGCTCGTCAGAGACCTAACGCACTATCCAACAACAATTTTGGTAGTTTTTTAGTGTTTTCGCCAAGGTTAATAATGGCATGTATGGGTCTTTTGTATTGGTTGTTCATGGATATGTAATGGATGTTTTGGTATGCAAATGCTTTGAAGTTTATGTTTGGTTTGATGAACTTTAATACCTTACCAAGTTATGTCATTTTGGTCACTTTTACGTGCTTGTATATAAGGTCCTTTTGGTGTGTTTGTGATGGCTTGTAAATGGTCATTTGGGGTATCATGTGGTAGATAATTGAATTACGTTTTTATGCTTGGAATATGGCAATGTAAACTTGTTTTGGTAAGTAATGTTTTGTTGCAAATGTGGTGTCATTAAATGACATATTGGTTAGATGAATTAGGATGCTTGAAATGACATATTCATGTGTAACACCCCTAACCCGTATCCGTTGCTGAAATATGGTTACAGAGCATTACCAGAAAATCTTAACTTAAAATATTCAATTTCAGCCATTTATAAATCATGGCATAATTCAATCAAACTCATGCATAATGTCCCTTATTCGAGCCTTCGAGGCCTTAGAAACACTTAAGAAACGATTTGGGACTAAATCGGAAACATTTAGAACTTCATGGAAAAAGAAAAAAAATTTCACACTGCAGAGGTCACACGGCTGAGACACACGCCTGTGTGGACAGTCAAAGTAGGGACACACGGCCGTGTCCTAACCCATTTCCGTGCCCGTGTAACTCTCTGACCTGGATCCCACACGCCCGTGTGCCAGGCCATGTAACTCTCGAAATGGCCTCACATGACCGTGTGCCAGGTCATGTGCTAGGCCATGTAACAGCCTGACATGCAACTCTTTGAAACCTACAGGGAGCACATGGCCATGCCATATGATTCAGTGATACACACGGTTGAGACACACGCCCGTGTCTTAGGCCTTGTGGGCAAGAATAGACCATTTTCAAGCCATTTTCAAGCTATTTCTTTCACCCAAACCATGCTCACACCTACTAGCCATTTGCACATAATTTCAAGCTACAAAATATACCTAAAACATGCACAATAAAGCTATTCATCAACCAAATATTTGTAACCTAATCCCATACCAAATCTTACCAAAATTTCCATATACCTAATGATGTAAGCACGCCCAGGAGCTTCCCTAGTTCAAACAAAGAACCAATGGTGCTGCCAAAAGGACCTATAACGCAAGCACGAGCTAAGCTTTTCAAAAAGGCCATTTTGGCCTTAGTCTCGCGAATATGGGTTGAAATGCTGTCCAAACCCACTGAAGAAGTCTGTATCAGCTCCAGGAAGATACCTTGCAACCTATTGCAAGTCGACCTCAGCTCAAATCAGCTTGTTTGAGCTCGTTTAAGCTTGTTTTAGCTCATTACAATTTATTTCCAGCTCATTTACTTTATTTCTAGAATAAACTAAGTGTTTGCTTCATTTAGTTTATTTTGTTATAGCTCATTAATTAATCTTTAGCTTAGTACAGCTGATTGCATGTTTTAGCACAATTAGAGCTAGCCAAATTAATATGTCTTCATTAAGTCTATATTTAATTTGTCTTAGCTTTATTAGATATTTATTAAAGTGTTTAAATATGTTTTAATTTGTCACAGCCGAATTTAATATTTGATTCAATGTCTTCGAGGTGCAGCTGAATACATGAATGACAATTAAAGCTTGGTGCATGCATGGTTGGATGCAACGAATAGAAAGGTTTATGCATGGTTTGCTACAATGTATGTGTGCTGGTTACTGGCCTTCCCAAGTACCTATTCGGCCAAAGAGTAGCTGCCCATTAATTTTCTCTAGTTGGTTGAACAAATTCCCATGCTGCTTCAATGAGTTCACACCAGCTATTTTTCCCATTCATATTTGCTATCCATTCGGTTTTGAGCTTTCACATTCAAGTGACCTTTCAAGTTGGAGTTCACACTTCAAGTAACTCTTCAAGCTAGTCATTTAAGCCTTCAACATTCGACTGAACCAAAGCAAATTAATTGGCCTTAATTAAAGCACATGGCTGAACCTAGACATGGCCAATCAGTTTCCAAAGCTGCCAATTACATTCAACTGATGTTTCTTCTCCTAGAAGCTGTCCAATGGCGTCCCAAATAGTTGAATATAGACAAGGAAATTAATAGTTTTTTTCTAATACATTTTATCTCATTTAAGGCCGAATGCTTAGTCTTTAAGTCATGTAACTTTGTCCATTCGGCTAGCCTAGGAATAGCTATAAATACTTAGCTAATTTTATTTTGTAAGGATCTTTGATAAAATTTTAAACTAATTGAACTTTGAGTTCTTGTGAGATTTCTCCTCTCCAAATTTCTTTCAAGTCTCGCTTGACTTATCTACTTGTCAGTGGTGTCAACCCGATTCTCTTCTTTTGATACCTTTGGTTCCTACCTTTTTAGGTAACGGGTTAAGGTCCTTTTCTTTCTTCTATCACCAAACCACCTTAAGCCATATAAGTCCCAGGTCGCACTCTTATAGTGTTGGTTCGATCTTGACGCTTAAGTTTGAATTCCATTTCCATCCATTATCAAAATTATCTATCTTTAATTCCGCTGTTAACCATACCTATCTAATATTATAATTACCCTACTTCAATCTTATTTACATCCATTATTCTATTATTTATCCCAAAACAAGTCTTTGAAAGCTACTTCTTCGTTGACGATCGGGCAACTAAGACGACTCGACTCAACCTATCGAGCCGGATCGCATCACCTAAATCACATTCAAGCATACCAAAAGAGCTATTCAAAACATAACTTCACTTGACCATTTCAACACCAAGCATCAAAGCATTAAAATACCAAAATTTCAACAACCAAAACACCACATTTACAAGCCAAACATAATGACAATTTCATCAAACACAATTCACCTATACATGCCTTTATAACAATGACTCAAAACATCAAAATCAACTGATATAGTCGTTGAATAGTGTGATAGGTCTCTGATGAGCTTCCAAACCAATCGAGCTTCTGATAATCTATAAAACATAGAAAATAAACACAACGCAAGCATATAATTCTTAGTAAGTTCGTATATCATGAACAATGCTTACCATTTCAATGTATAAGCTTAAAAAAGAAACATGAATCAATCCTAGATAGCTTGGAACAAGCCTAAACATCATCAACAACACAAGTTAGTGATTAAACACATAACTTAACAATATCATCACATGGTAAGGTAACTTTCATGAATATAATACATATGAACTCATACTTTTCATATCACGGCTATACAAACTTGGTCATCAGTACTTCATACCTTTCCATAATTCCACAATGAAATTAATCAGAACCTTTATCAGTTCATCCGTTTTCATGCCCGTTGAATCCCTTAGAATAATGTCGGATACACGGGAAGCTCACACATAGTGTGCTAACACATGGTCGAAACCATTCCTTTCCTTTTCCTTTATGTAAATGCTCCTACGAGNGAGCCATAAATGGGCCTGCTCACACAAACTAATGGTCGAAATGTAGCTACATGATGATACTCACACAAGCTGATGAGTATCCGCAATAAATGCCAAAACTCAGCCATCGGTAGAACGTTCAGGACCAGCACTTGAAACAAGTTAACCCTAATGACATGTCATTTGTATCCTATAAATTTCTAAGGTTCAAACGGGCTCAATAGTTGTCGTATCGTCATTTGATTTTCTATCGTGACATGATATGACAAACAATATAGTAGCTTTTAAATCAAATACATTAAAATGCTATTTAAACGTATGAACTTACCTCGATCACAAAATGTTGAAATAGGATCGACTAGTCTGACACTTTATCTTTCCTTCGATCTAAATCCGTACAAGGCTTACCGTAATCTAAATAATCAAATTCAATCCATTCAATAATCATTCTATTCAATTGAATCCAAAAATCACATTTTTACAAAATTATGCTTTTGTCCCTATTATTTTAATTTCTTTACAATTTAATCCTTAAGCTCGTAAATTGAAATTCATACAATTTCATCCCTACCCAAGCTAGCAAATTTAATATGGTTCCATAGCAGCTAAAAAAATTCATTTTTTCACCATGAATATTACACATTGTTCAATTAAATATGTAATTGACATTTTTAACAAAAATCACTTTATAAAAGTTTTTTATCTAACAACAAAGATGCATTTTCCTCTATCAAATATAAAAAACCACATGAAAACGTTCATGGCAAAATTCTAATCTTTTAATAGTTTTGCAAATTAGTCCTCGGGCTAGCTAGATTAAGCTACAACGGTTTCAAAAACATAGAAATCATTAAAAACGAGATGAAAAATCACTTACATGCACAAGGAAGAGATGACCGAACACTCAAGCTTGGTTATGGCTTCTTTCTACTTTTATTTTTGGTCAAAAAATGGACAAAAAACGATGATGGCCTTTGTTTTGATTATTTTACTAACCTTATTTATTAATTTACTTAATTAACCTTTTATTATAAACCTTAAAACCACTTAATTAATGTCCATATTTGTCCATTCAATAAAGTTATGGTCTAATAACAACATAAATCCCTCAACCTTTTAATAGCATAACGATTACACCCTTTTAGCTTATACAATGTAACTTTTGCACCTTTAATGATTTAGTTCTTTACACCAAATTAAACATGCAAACGATAAAATTTCTTAACAAAATTTTTATACGATACTACTAATATGTTGTAGACATTAAAATAATAATAAAATAAATATTCTCACATTAGATTTGTGGTCCTAAAACCACTATTCCAATTTCACTAAAAATAGGTTGTTACAACTCTCCCCCTTAAAAGAATTTTTGTCCCCGAAAATCTTACAAGAAAAGAAGTTTCGATACTGCGCTTTCATAGCTTCTTTGAGTTCCTAGGTGGCCTCCTCTATACCGTGTCATTGCCAAAGAACTTTCACTAAGGCTATGCTTTTATTTCTTAATTCTTTAACCTCTCGAGCTATATATCAGACTAAATCTCGACATCTACTGGTGAGATAACATGCGAAGGGTCTGATCGATACCATCGTAACATAGATACATGAAACACATTATGGATCCTTTCTAACTTTGAAAGCTAATCTATAAGCTACTGGTTTGATTCTTTCGATAATCTCATACTAACCGATAAATCGCGGACTTAACTTTCCTTTACGACCAAATCGAAAAACTTTCTTTCAGGGAAACACTTTCAAGAACACTTTATCGCCGACTTAAAGCTCAATGTCTTTTCTTTTCAAATCCGCATATGATTTTTGTCGATCTGAAGTTACTGTCAAACTATCTCGAATTACTTTTACCTTATCTTCTGTTTCTCGTACCAAATCAGCCCCGTCAATCTTTTTCTCATTGAGTTCAGTCTAATACAATGGAGTTCGGCATTTACGACCATACAATGCTTCGTATGGTGCCATCTTTATGCTCGATTGATAACTGCTATTGTACACAAACTCAACTAACGATAGAAATTTCTCCCAATTGCCTTTGAACTCTAGAACACAACATCGAAGCATGTCTTCAGGTATCTGAATCACACACTCAAACTAACCATCAGTCTGGGGATAAAACGCAGTACTAAAGTGAAAATGAGTACCTAGAGCCTCATGCAACTTGCTCCAAAATTGTGACGTAAACCGCGGATCTTGATCAGAAATAATAGAAACTGGTACTCTGTGCGATCTGACAATCTCAATAACATAAAGCTCGGCTAATCTCTCAAGAGAATAATCTGTACGTACAGAGATAAAATGTGTAGACTTCGTTAGATGATCAGTAATAACCCAAATTGTATCTTTCTTCTTCAGAGACAAGGGTAACCTCGATACAAAATTCATCGTGACGCGCTCGATTTTAATGCCAGAATCATCACTGGTGTCACCAAATCTTCAATGCAAAAACAATCGTCACAAGCTCTAAATCGTGCATCGAATAATTCTTCTCATGCCGTTTGAACCTAGAACAATAAGCTATCACCTTGCCTTCCTGCATCAAAATACAACCTAAACTATTTAAAGATGCATTATTAAAAATCATGAATTCTTTACCCGACTCAGGATGAACTAACACCGGTGCCTCGATTAACAATGCTTTCAACTGATTGAAACTCTGCTGGCATTTCTCAGACCATTCAAATTTCATGTCTTTTTGCAATAATCTCATCAATGGTGTAGCAATCGTTGAGAATCCCTTGACGAACCTTTTGTAATATCTGGCTAATCTCAGAAAAATTCTAACTTCAGACACATTTCTAGGAGGTTTCCAATCAAAAACAGCTAAAATTTTGCTTGAATCAACTCTGATGCCCTCAACTGATACAACATGTCCTAGAAATCTGACTTCTCGAAGCCAGAATTCACATTTACCAAACTTAATGAACACTGTCTTTTCACGCAAAGTTTGCAAAACATTTTCAAGTGCTTGACATGCTCTGACTCATCTCGTGAATAGATCAAGATATCATCAATAAATGTCCATAAATGTTCTACTAGGTCTTGAACGCAATTTTCGACACATCTGAATCTTTAACTCGCAACTAATAATAACCAGAATGCAAATTAATCTTTTAGAACACTGTTGCACCTTTTAACTGATCAAACAGATCATCAATACACGATAATGGATGCTTATTCTTGATCGTAACTTTGTTGAGCTCTCGATAGTCAATACATAATCTCATAGATCTATCCTTTTCCTTAACGAATAGAACAGGTGCACTCCAAGGAGAAAAACTGGGTCGAGCAAAACCTCTATCTATTAACTCTTGCAACTGTGCTTTCAACTCTGTAGGTGCCATTCTGTAAGGAGCTATCAATATCAGAGATGTTCCCGATACTAACTTAATAGTGAACTCAACCTCTCGGATCAGTGGTAACCTGAGTAACTCATTTGGAAACACATCTGGATACTCACATACCACTGGAACCGATTCTAGCTTCAACTCAAAAATTCTGGAATCAAATATGTATGTAAGATACACATCATAGCCTTTTCTAACATATCTTTGTGCTAACATAGCTGACATAACATTAGGTATACCACCCAAACTATCTGACTTAATCTGAAGCTTTTCATCGTTCTGACATTTTAACAAAATAAGCTTTCATCTATAATTTACTACAGCATCATGCAGAGTCACCCAGTCTATACGTAAAATCACGTCAAATTCATCAAATGGCAACAACATCAAATCGACCGAAAAATTACAACCCCGAATCATCAAAGGACAATTTTTTACAAATCTTAATAACTAACACATATTGACCTTGGGGGTTCATTACTTTACCCAAAAATTCAATGGACTCGATAACTAGATTCTTACTTGACACTAAATTCGTTCATACATACAAATATGTTGATCTCGGATCAATCAAAGCAGTAACATTAGTATCAAATATAGAAAATGTACCAGTAATAACATCTGGCACAAAAGCTTCTTCCCGTGCACAGATCGCATAAGCTCTAGCCGGTGCTCGCACCTCAGACCTTACAGCAGAGTCTTTGGTCCCACTGTGACTATTACTCACATTTCCAGGGTTCTTTCGTGGTCTCTCTCTCGTAGCTCTAATACTCTATTAAACAGTCTGAGCTTTCTCTTTTTCAGATCTCTCAGAGCAGTCTCGGATAAAGTGTTCATATAAACCACATTTGAAACACGTCCCGACTTTCATCTTGCATTCACCAAAGTGTCTACATCCACACTATTGACAATCAGGCTTATTGCCCTTGATACTACCTACACTCACAACGAACGTAGTTTGAGGTTTTGAACTCGTGTGCTGTTTACCTTTATCTATACTGGAATATCCCACTAAAACTGTTGAACGGTTATAATTTTCTTTCGACTTATTCGATGATGACTGATATGAATTTCCCGATGATTTCTTTCTTGAATCTCTAACTTCATAATTAGCTTTCCTCTTTTCTTTGCTAAGCTCTTCGGCTTTATTTGCACGATCAACTAAAACAAAAAATTCTTTCAGTTCAAGTATCCCGACTAATAACTTTATGTCTTCATTTAACCCATCTTCAAATCGTTTACACATGGCAATTTCGGTTGGAATACATTCCCAGGCATACTTGCTCAGTCTAAAAAATTCCCTTTCATACTCGACACTTTCATTCAGCCTTGTTTAAGCTCGAGAAATTCTTAGTGTTTCTGGTCAAGAAATCTCTGACTTATGTACTTCTTTTAGAACACGGTTTGAAAGAATTCCAAATCTATTTGTTCTCTCTGTACCATTGAAACCAAAGTGTTCCACCACTGATAAGTTGAATCTTTCACTAAAGATACAACAAATTTAACATACTCTGTCGGTGTACAAGACAACTCATCAAAAACCCTGATAGTATTTTCTAACCAGAACTCGGATCTCTTTGGATCATCTTTAGCCATGGCTCTAAATTTTTTAGCCCCATATTTACGAATTTTATCAACTGGCAGCTTACTAACTCGCATTGGTTCCAAACCCTATGGAACTACGGGAATCGATTGGGGACCAAGTGGGGGTGGAGGTCGTTAAGCCACCGAGTTTGTTTGTACGAACTCAGTAAACCATTCATTCATCAAACAGAAGAAGGCTTCCTTAGTCTCTCTTCCTCGGCCCTCAGGTAAGGGCCTAGTGCCACTCGACCCTGCTCCCTGAACGGAGGCTTATGCGTTACTTTTAACTTTATTGGAGTCGGCTAGGTTAGATGTCATTTCTATATGAAAGCATAATTTTCAAACGAGTCAGGAGTTGTCACACTATCATAGGTTATGCAATGGCATGTATTTCTAGACTCGTACACGCTACGTTCAGTTAGAGAATAGACTAAACCGTAGCTCTGGCATCACGAAATGTAAGACCCCTAACCCGTATCCGTCGTCAAAACAGGGTTACAGAGCATTACCAAAAAGTTTTAACTTAAAACATTCAATTTCAACCATTTTATAAATCATGGCATAATTTAATCAAACTCATGCATAACGTTCCTTATTCGAGCCCTCGAGGCCTTAGAAACACTTTGGAAATGATTTGGGACTAAATTAGAAATATTTAGAACTTTAAGGAAAAATATAGAATTGTTCACACTGTAGAGGTCACACGGTCGTGTGGCCAGGCCGTGTGACTCACACGGCTAAGACACGTGCCCATGTCTTAGGCCATGTGAACATTCAAAGTAGGGACACACGGCCGTTTCCATGCCCGTGTAACTTTCTGACTTAGATCACATGGCCCAGCCACATGCTCATGTGCCAGGCCGAGTAACTCTCGAAATGGCCTAACACGCCCATGTGCCAAGCCGTGTAACGGTGACCAGCTGCTTAATGTAACAACAATAATGTGCAAGCGTACACTGTCGATGCAAGTATAGTAGATAGATATGAGTTTGTCAGATACCGATCCCACGAGGATTGTTGTCTTTTGTCTATCAATGTCATTTCAATTAATAGATAGAAACAAGATAAATTGTGAGAGTAGTTCTTGAAGCAATGACTTGAAACCAATAAGATAAAATATGATAATGATAAACTAGAATCCCCAACGTGTATATTCAACAGAATACTAAGTGCTCACAAGGTATAAAAGGATAGGTGATTGTCGATGCCTTAAATTGCAATGAATATCTTACCAAACTTAACTTCTATATTTAATCTAAGACTTAAACATACACATTAACCACACCTTCTGATGATGACAATGGAACACTATTAAGAACAAGTGGATTAAATTCCTCTAATCCTCAAGCAACTTCCGTTGTCATGCTTGTTATCTTGAGCTGTTGCTGCACTTTTCGGTGTCAGTGATCTTAATAACATTTCCATGCTAAAAACATTCAAACCCAAAGATTAAATAGTAGAATCAAGATTGAATAAAATAAAATTTAACCCAGAAGTCATGTGTACTTCCATACAAACATGAAATAGAAAGTAATCACCATCGTTTAGAAAAGAAATATAAAAGA
>JABEZY010266268.1:0-10264 GCA_013467495.1 Gossypium gossypioides | reverse complement strand
TTTATGAACCAAGAGGTACAAGAAAAACATTTCTTTATCAAGTTTTAATTGCACATGTAAAATTAATGCATGTGATAGCCTTAACTACAACATTTAAGGTAGTTGCAATAATATTGCTTGAGAGATCAACTATATATTCACAATTTGTTTTGCCATTAAATCTAAAGAAATAGACTTTTGTGATTTATGTAAATAGAATGTAACTATAGAGGTATTATGAAGAGTATCTCTAATCATATGAGATAAGACATCCACGGTGAAAAGATTTGGCTTTGAAAATTTTGATAGTTCATCAAAGTTTCAGAGATATTATGGATGGTATATAACATTATCCCCAATAGTACAAGAGCAGAAATAATTAATGCAAGTATTCAAAAACTTCTTTATTAAGTTAGATGAAAAATTTGACACTAACAAGAAAGAATAGCATTTGTTGATTTGTTTATTTTTATTTAATTATAAAATATTTGGTACATTGCCTGTAAATTATTTATACTCTATAAGAAGTGTTAAGGGTTGACATCCTATAAGGGTATAAAAAATATTTTTAAAAAAAGATACATATGGCAATTTTTTAAAATTTCTTGTGAAATAAAAAATATACCACCAATGTACCAAATTGTAACACCCCAAACCCGGCCTAGACGTTATGGCCGAATCCGAGAGTATTACATGGAAGGGTTTTGAAAACAGTGTTGTTTCTTTAGTTGTTGGGTAAATCATCCAAGTTTTGTAACTATTACTGAATACGTTATTTAATTAATTCATTTGCCAAAACATAATTTACAACAGAAGTCTTTAGAACTATTATATTTTGGAAATCCAGTTCGTATTTTCGGAAAAACCTTTGATTTCGTAAAACCATAATTTTAGTCAAACGTCGCAATAAAAGTTAAAACGTATCCAAAATCAAAATAAAAAATTCAAACAGTCCAAAGAGTCCAATAATTACAAAACTCCCTAAAATAATCCTTAATTAAATAAAAATTATTATTTATAGTCAGTTCACAAACTTGTGGTCACTGTGAGGCTCCGCTGCACTGATCCACCTAAGTTTGTGGATTACCTGAACAGAACAGACAAATAGATGTGAGTTTCGTAAACTCAGTGTATAACCCAACAGAAATAGACATGTGACATAAACAGATTTTCATGATCAGTCAGATATAGGTTTGGACCTAAGTCCATAACAGATACAGTTATCAGAATCAGATAAACAGAACAGATACAGTGAGTCCTACCCCCATCCTCTACACACCATCTCCGACCATCTCATCACACCATGTAGGGTTAAAAATACTCACCCATCCCTACACACCATATAGTGTCGATGTGACACATTACAGGTAATATGCAGTCAAGTTGCCAGAATATAGGCAACAAGTCGTAATACAGACCACTTCCTCCACATATACAGTTCTCACCCCCAAACTAAGATACAAAATACAAATGCAGATATATCAGAATAAACATGCTTAACATGCTCATATATAGATGGATACATACTTAAATAATACAGCCAAACATACATTTAGTATCCTACTCAAATCAGTCTATCAGTATACCATAGCAAAAATAAGGTTTGGTTAGCCCTTACCAACCCTACAGTATGCCCACAGTCAATCAAAACGACCCGTGTGACCCTAGGGAAAATTTTAGAATTATGGGCCCACATGCCCGTGTGGGCCCACATGTCCGTGTGGCAAACACGCCCAGATTGGCCTTTCCCGTATGACTCATATAGCCTGGCCCAAAACCACACGCCCATGTGGCATGCCTATGTGGCCCATATGCCCGTGTGGCCCATACGCCCAATATGGCCTAGCCCGTGTGGCCCACACGGCCACACTCACACCATCACGCGATCGTGTCATGCACATAGCCATGCCTTCGTCAACCACACGGCCGTGTCTCGCACACGGCCAACCACACGGTCAGGCACACGCCCGTGTGGCATCAATAGAATATTTTTTCAGCTTTTACCGAGGTTCGATTTTTCGTGTTTAGGGTACACACCTAGTACAATTTCGATGCGAAAATGCTCCTGAGACCACCAGAACCTAAAATCGACAAACCAAACTCCTAAAATCAGTTTTATTTCTCAACTAAACTGAACCAACGAAAACGACAATGGTTCAATTCCAGTGTTCGTCACTTACCCACTACCCTGAACGATTCCGACTACGATTCTGCAAGAGGAGAGTCCTGTTCTTCTTGTTTCACTACTGCCAAAACCCGAAAATCAAACTAAAAAAAGAAATATTAACAAGGATTATCACTAACCATTACCACAGAAACGAACAAGAACTCACCCCCTTCACTTACCTAAACAAACGGAGATATCAAGGATTCGTATCACCAAGATTTGGAACATAGATTGACAGAATAAAGTGAAACGGAAAAAGAACTTTTGATGGGAAAGAACACAAAAGAAAAAAAATGCCAGAGAGAAAAAACAATAAAAATTTGAAAAAAAATAGAAAAACAAAATATATGACAACATATCCCTTATTTTTCTCCCACTAACTCACAACTATATCAGAATTTTAGCTCTACTGAAACTCTACCAGACAACCGAGCAAAAATTAATGCTCATGCTCACATAAGAATTCAAACATAAGACCTCCAACACATCAACTCCTTACCACCCACACCAGCAAGCTTATTCTGATATGGATTAATAGACACTTTTATATAAGCCCACTCAATAAGGATAAGGCTAGGATTAGAAAAATAAGAAAATTGCAAATGTGAGACTTGAATCCAAGACTTCACACACACACACCTAGAACACTTAACCACTGAAGCAAATACACATTTGTGTCAGGTATTTACAGAAACAAAAATAAATTTTTCAAGGATTACAACTCTACCTCCTAAAAGAAATTTCGGCCTCGAAATTTACCTGATCCAAACAGGTGAGGATACTGTTAACGCATCAAGTCTTCAGGTTCCCGCGTGGCTTTCTGAGTGTCATGATTCTGCCACAGAACCTTCACCAATGGAATGGACTTCCTCCTCAGAACCTAAATATCTCGATCCAAAATCTAAACCGGCTCCTCCTCAAAAGTTAAGTCCAGTCTAACCTCTATCTCCCTAAAAGAGACAACATGAGATGGATCAGACCAATACCGCCTCAACATCGAGATGTGAAACACATCATAGATACGGTCCAACTATGGAGGTAGCTCCAACTGATAAGCGATCGGTCTCACACGCTTCAGAATTTGATATGGCCTAATAAACCTAGGGCTCATATTGCCCTTACGATCGAACCTCAGAACCTTCTTCCACGGAGAAACCTTAAGAAAAATGAAGTCACCTATAGAGTACTCGATATCCCTCTTTTTCAGATCTGCATAGGACTTCTGTATATCAGAAGCCTCATTCAGTCGAACCTAAATTACTCTAACATTATATTCAGTCTCAGAAACCAACTCAATCCCCAAAACCTGACGTTCACCCAACTCAGTCCAACACAACGGAGTATGACACTTACGACCATTCAAAACATCGTAAGGTGCCATCTGGATGCTAGACTGGAAGCTGTTGTTGTAGGCGAACTTAGCTAGCGGTAGAAAATCCTCCCAACTACCTCGAAAATCAATCACACAATTCTGAAGCATATCCTCCAGTATTTCAATTGCCCTTTCAGATTGCCCATCGGTCTGAGGATGAAACGTAGTACTGAAGTTCAACCTCAAACCCAGAGCTTCATGTAGTTTCTTCTAGAACCGAGAAGTGAAGCGAGGATCCCTATAAAAAATTATCGAAACTGAAACCCCATGCACTCTTACAATCTCGGAGATATAGAGCTTCAGTAACTTTTACAGAGAGTAGTCCATCTGAATCGGAATAAAATGAGCAGACTTGGTCAATAAATTCACGATGACCCAAACAGAATCCTTCTTAGTGGGTGTCAAGGGCAACCCACTAACGAAGTTCATCGTCACTCGTTCCCATTTTCATAAAGGAACCTTAACAGGTTGTAGCAAACCCGTAGGCCACTGGAACACAGCCTTACATGTCAGACAACGAGCAATAAAATCCGTAACCTTACGTTTTAAACTCGGTCATCAATACAGCTCACGAAGGTCGCAATACATTTTATTACCATCTAGATGCATAGCATAAGGGCTACTATGCACCTCCCTCAAAATCGACTCCCTCATATCAGAACACAAACCCGGCCTCAAAAACACAAAACTCTATCCTTACTCATCCCAAAATTGGAAGTACTGCCACTCTCAACTTGACAAAATCGCAGAACCAAATACTCATCCCCCAACTATTTTTCTCGAATCTGCCCAATCCAAGTCAGCCTAACTTGTAACTCAGCCAACAGACCCCTATCATTAAATAGACTAAGATGAGAGAACATTGCTCTCAAATCAGTCATCACTCTACGACTGAAAGCGTCAGCCATCACATTGGCCTTACCAGGATGATACTCTATCGTGCAGTTATAATCTTTGAGCAACTCAAACCATTGGCGCTGTCTAAGATTCAACTCCTTCTGAGTAAGGAGGTATTTGAGGCTCTTGTGATCGGTGTAGATGATACACCTCTCATCATACAGATAGTGCCTCTAGATTTTTAATGTAAAGATCACATTAGCTAACTCGAGATCATGAGTCAGATAATTCCCCTCGTGTGACTTAAGCTGACGGGACGCATAAGCCACAACCTTACCATTTTACATCAGTACACATCCCAAACTGATGTGCGATGCATCACTATATACCATAAACTCCTTACCAGATCCAGGCTGTATCAGAACAGGAACCTAAGTCAGAACAGACTTGAGCTTCTTGAAGCTCGATTGTTACGCATTAGTCTAGACAAATGGAACACCCTTGCGCAGAAGCTTAGTCAAAGGAGCTGCAATTAAAGAGAACCCCTCTACAAACCGCTGATAATATACTACAAGACTCAAAAAATTACGGATCTTAGATACGTTCTTAGGCTGTTTCCAATCCTGTACAGCCTCAATCTTTCTACGATCAATTCGGATCCCCTCAGCAGAAACCACGTGCCTCAGAAAAGTTACCTCTCACAACCAAAACTCACACTTGCTCAACTTAGCGTAGAGCTGTTTCTCTTGGAGTATCTAAAGCACTACTCTAAAATGCTCATCATACTATCTTTAGTCTTAGTGTAAACCAGAATATCGTCGATGAAGACCACAATGAATTGATCCAGATACAGCTGAAAAACTCGGTTCATTAGATCCATGAATGCAGTTGGAGCATTTGTCAGACCAAAGGGTATCACTAGAAACTCGTAGTGCCCATAACAAGTCCTAAATGCCTTATTATGAATATCAACTTCCTTAACTCTAAGCTGATGATACCCAGATCAAAAATCTATTTTCGAAAACACTGAAGCCCCTTAGAACTGATCAAACAAATCGTCAATCCTTGGAAGTGGATACTTATTTTTCACAATCAGTTTATTCAATTGTCGATAGTCAATGCACATCCTCATGGTACCATCTTTTTTCTTTACAAAAAGAACTAGTGCCCCTACGGAGACACACTAGGAAGGATGAAACCACGATATAGAAGCTCTTGAAGTTGAGCCTTAACCTTTGTAAGCTCCTTCGGTGCCATGTAGGAAGCGATGGACACCAGAGATGTACCTGGTAACTCCTTAGGAAAAATATCCAAAAATTTCCTCACTATTTTGGTATCCTTGAAGGAAGAGTCTCCAGAAACTGAAACACTGACGTAAGCCAAATACACCTCACACCTTTTTCGAACCAATTTCTCGGCCACAAGAGCGGAGATTACATTAGACAAGTAATCTCGACGCTCACCAATTACAACCACTTCTTTATCATCCACGGTTCTCAGAACAACCCTCTTAGTCGCACAATCCAAGTTAACTCGATGCTCAACGAACCAGTCTATACCCAGAATTAAGTCGAACTCTCCAAACGATAGCTCCATCAGATTTGTCGGAAACACAGTCCCTTGTACTTCCAATGGAACATTTCTATAAAGTCTATTTACTCGAACAGACTGCCCCAACAGACTCAGTACAGTAATCTCACTAGAAGTACACTCAACAGAAATTCCTAAGGTTTCGAAAACAGTACTAACTACAAAGAAATGTGTAGAACCTATGTCTATCAGAGTAGTATATGGAACATCAAAAATAAAGAACGTACCTGTAATAACATCAGGGGCATCTCTGTCCTCTCGGTATCAAGCAGCATAAACCAATGTAGGTTGCCTTGCCTCAATCTGATTAACACCTCTTCCCGGTGCTCTCTGTCCTCGACCTATGCCATTACTACCCTTAGCCGGTCCACAGCCCCTAGATGGTTGCTGAACTGCCCTCTAAGGTTGTACAAAACTCGATCCTGAAGCTTGTATCTGATTAGCACGATGTAGACATTCTTTAATCCGATGCTCCAAAGACCCACACCTCAGACAAGCTCCTAACTTCCTCCAACACTCGCCCGGATGGCGCCTACCACAGTCACCACAAGGCTGAATCCTAGTAGGAGCAACAAGAACCCCCACTCTAACAAACCCATCAGATCTGGCTCGTTCTTTGGGCCTATGAATAGAACTAGAGGGCTTTGAATCCCTCTTATTCTTGCCTCTCTCACGATCCCTATTTTGACACTCCACGCGCTTAACCTCTTCGGCAATCTTTGCTTTATCCACTAGAACTGCAAACTGTCGCTCCCTCTGTGGAGTAACCAATACCCTCATATTATCCCTAAAGTTATCCTTAAAACAGATGCATTTTTCATATTCAGATGCCACCATACCTCGAGAGTAGCGGCTCAGCCTCAGAAACTCGGCCTCGTGAGATTCATGAACTCACGCCTATGAGCATCAACATAGCTCATGCCCACATACTTCCATTGGAAGGCAGCCTTAAAATAATCCCCGTTCAGACGGTCCTGTTGAGTACCCTCATCAACCGACAACCACTACTGATATGCCTCATCGTGAAGTAACGAGACTGTACCCTTTAGTTTCTGTTCAGGACTACAGTCGATGTCGATCATAATCCTCTCAGTGGCCTCCAACCAATACTCGGCCACAGTAGGGGTGACTTTAGTGACACCCCTAAACAGCTCAGATCCATTAGATCGGAGTCGTTCAGTTACCGACCCATGGCCCCTAGATCCAAAATGGGGTCCATCGACCCTCTCTAACACTCTCAAATTGGCTTGGGACAGTGCGTCGTTCCCAGTCGAGCGACTTTGAGACACAGTCTTAGTAACAGGTGAAACTGGTGTCTCACTCGTGTCCAAATTTAGTATACTACCCAGGAAGGAAGACTCAGCTTAAGCCCTCCCTACGACCCCTCTCGCGCCCACGAAAACCACGACCGCGAGTTCCACGAGCGCTCATTGTATATTTTCAAATTTATCTATATTATAAAATTTTATATATCAGTTTCAGTATTTATTAGCAGATATTTTTGCTTAACTTATCAGAAGTTCATAAATCTTTCAGAGGTTTCAGTCTCTACTAACTCAGTACAGTTTCAAAAAGTACTAACTACAGTGTTTTCGGAAAGTTCTATCTAAGTTCAGAAATACTTATAGGATCGGCGCCGGAGACTCGGTATACCACATACTTACTCAAAATTATTAAAATTATTTCAAAACCAGCCTATTTTAAAACACAATTTTAGAACCCAAAATTCATAGCCCGAGTTTTACAATTTAGTTCTGATACCACTAAATATAACACCTCAAATTCGGCCTAGACGTTACGGCCGAATCCGAGAGTATTCCATGGAAAGGTTTTGAAAATAGTGTTGTTTCGATAAAGCTTTGTTTAGTTGTTGGGTAAACATCCAAGTTTTATAACTATTACTGAAAACGTTATTTAATTAATTCATTTGTCAAAACATAATTTACAGCGGAAGTCTTTAGAACTATTATATTTTAGAAATCCAGTTCGTAGTTTTGGAAAAATATTTGATTTCGTAAAATCGTAATTTTAGTCAAACGTCGCAATAAAATTTAAAACGTATCCAAAACCAAACTAAAAAAATTCAAACAGTCCAGAAAGTCTAATAATTACAAAACTCCCTGAAATAATCCTTAATTAAAAAAATCATTATTTATAGTCAGTTCACAAACTTGTGGTCACCGTGAGGCTCCGTTGCACCGGTCCGCCTAAGTCTGTGGATTACCTAAACAAAACAGACAAACAGATGTGAGTTTTCGTAAACTCAGTGTATAACCCAATAGAAATAGACATGCGACATACACAGATTTTCATGATCAGTCAGATATAAATTTGGACCTAAGTCCATAACAGATACAATTATTAGAATCAAATAAATAGAACAGATACAGTGAGTCCTACCCCCATCCTCTACACACTATCTTCGACTATCCCATCACACCATGTGGGGTTAAAAACACTCACCCATCCTTACACACCATATAGTGTCAATGTGACACATTACAGATAATATGAAGTCAAGCTGCCAGAATATAAGCGACAAGTCGCCATACAGATTACTTCCTCCACATATACAATTCCCACCCCCAAACACAGATACATAATAGAGATGCAGATATATCAGAATAAACGTGCTTAACATGCTTATATACAGATGGATACATACTTAAATAATATAGTCAAACATACATTTAGTATCCTATTCAGATCACTCTATCAGTTTACCATAGCACACAAAATAGGGTTTGGTTAGCCCTTACCAACCCTACGGTAAGCCCGTAGTCGATCGGAACGACCCGTGCGATCCTAGGGAAAATTTTAGAATTATGGGCTCATATGTCCATGTGGCTTACCCGTGTGGGCCTACAAGCCCAAATTGGCCTTGCCCGTGTGGCTTACACGGCCTGGCCCAAAACTCACACGCCCGTGTGGCATGCCCGTGTGGGCCCACATGCCGGTGTGGCCCACACGNCCCAACACTCACATCATCACACGACCATGTCTTGTGCATGGTCATGCCTTCGTCAACCACACGATCGTGTCTCGCACACGGCCAGGCACACCCCCATTTGGCATTGACAGAATACTTTTTCGGCTTTCGCTTAGGTTTAATTTTTCGTGTTTAGGGTACACACCTGGTACAATTTCAATGTGAAAACACTCCCAAGACCACCAGAACCTAAAATCGACAAACCAAACTCCCAAAATCAGTTTTATTTTCTCAACTAAACAAAAATGAAAGTAGTTTAATTCCAGTGTTCGTCACTTACCCACTACCCTGAACGATTCCGACTACGATTCCGCGAGAGGAGAGTCCCGTTCTTCTTGATTCACTACAGTCGAAACTCGAAAATCAAACTAAGAAATGAAATATTAACAAGGATTATCACTAACCAATGCCACAGAAACGAACAAGAGCTCGCCCACTTCGCTTACCTAAACAGACGCAGATATCAAGGATTTGTATCACCACGATTTGGAACACAGATTGACCAAATAAGGTAAAACGGAAAAAGAACTTTTGATGGGAAAGAATATATAAGAAAAAAAACGCCAGAGAGAAAAGACAATAAAAATTTGAAAAAAAAAGAAAAACAAAAGATATGACAACGTATCTCTTATTTTTCTCCCACTAACCCACTAACTCACAACTATCTCAGAATTTTAGCTCTACCGAAACTTTATCAGAAAATCGAGCAAAAATTCAAACACATCAACTCCTTACCACCCGAACCAGCAAGCTCATTTTGATATGGATTAACAGACAATTTTATATAAGCCCATTCAACAAGGATAGGGCTAGGATTAGAAAAATAACAAAATTGCAAATGTGAGACTTAAACCCAAGACCTCACACACACACCCAAAGCATTTAACCACTGAAGCAGATACACATTTGTATCAAGTATTTACAGAAACAGAAATAAATTTTCAGGGCATTACACAAATACAAACCCTAATTAAAAAAATATCTTAATGAGCACACTAATGTAAAAGAATTTGAAAATTTTTGAAATATGATCTTTTGACGAAGAGGTAAAATTACTTGACATTTTACTTAGTCCAGCTTCAAAATATTTAATAGTCAAATATCTTAGTATATGTTAAAATTTAAATTTATATGTGAACCATAAGAAATAAAAAAATTTAACTATGAACAAAATCTAAAGTACTTAGAGGATAAGGTAATAGGTATTTAAAATTTAATAATTCAATATAATTATTATATAATTATATAATTATAAATTATCATTTATTTGCAAATGAAAGCAAAAAGATGGAACTTAATTATACAACAATCTAATTTCATATCAAAATAA
>JABEZY010266259.1:0-14019 GCA_013467495.1 Gossypium gossypioides | reverse complement strand
TTAATTGAATAAGTTTAAAATATTTTGTTATGATTCATTTACCTATTTATTCTTATAGTGCTTACTAAGCCTTCACCGGCTTAACACGTTTATTTTTAACGCGTAGGTACAGTTAGACTCGAAGAGGTAGAATCGAGTTAAGAGATTTTTCATCTCATCACATCCTCAAGAGCTTCAAGAGTAGGTACCATATTTTAAATTAAAATGACATGTACATATGTAGACCAAATGTGTTTCCATATGTTAGGGACTAAAATGCAAACTCTTGAAATTCTATCTATTTTGGGTTACTTGAAGTATTTTGGTCTATATGAAATGAATTAGTAAAACTATAAGTATGTTTGCAAATGTGGTTTGGTAAGTTAAAATACTATGTATAAATGTTTAAATTAAACAGTATTTAGCCAAAACCATTTTGGCACCAAATGTAATAGTCTTATACCAGGTCTGTACAATTGGACCGGGTATAGGGGTGTTACAGAGAGGGAAAGAAAGGAAAAAAAAGGGAGTGTCGGTGGTGCTTTTGACTTGTCGACTACACCGTCGGAAGGTGTGGTGGCTACTAGTCGGGGCGACAATGGACACGACGACGTGGCGACGATGAGAGGCGGCAACGGTAGCATGGGTTGTTTAAAGAGTTAGGGTTTGTTTCTTTTTCTTTTTGGTGAAGATGAAGAAGAAAAGGGTTTGGGAATTTTAACGATTTTAGGTTTTTTTTTTCTTTTTCTTTTCTCTCTTTTTTCCTTGTGGTCGGTTTGGGCCTCCTGTCCATTTCTTTTTCTTTTTTTGTTTGGGTCAGCTAGGCCGTTCGGCCCAATTTCCCTCTTTTTAATTTTTTTGGGCCATGTTTGGGTAGTTGGTGTTTTGGGTATTGGGTATTGGGGGTTTTGTGTGGGTCATTTGAATTGGTATTTGGGTATGGGTTGGTAGGTTAAGTGGGTTGGTGGATAGGTATTGGATTTGGGTTTTGGGGTTTTTATAGAGGTTAGGGATGTTGGTTTTTTTAGGTAAATAATTGTCACCATTTAGCACGTCATGCCCACGCAACCATTATTATTCGACTTTCGGAATATTCAGAACCTCCATTAAGTTCCTAAAAACATCAAGTTAACTGGATTAAATAAAAATTTATTTATTTATTTACAAACTAAATCTTACTTCAACTCAAAATTAAATAAATGAAAATAAATTTGAGTTGCCTCCCAAAAAAGCGCTTTTGTTTAACGTCGTTAGCTCAATGACCTGAAAATTTATTTAACCGGCTCTTCGAGGACTAATTCCTCAACCATGTGGACTTGAAAATTTTTGTAGAAAGGCTTTAATCGCTATCCGTTAACCTTGAAAACTTTTTCGTACTCTTCGCTTTTAACCTCGACTGCACCTTGTGGAAACAGATGAGTAATAACAAAAGGTCCTAACCACTTAGTTCGGAGCTTACCTGTAGAAACTCTTAATATAGGGTCATAGAGTAATACTTTCTGTCCTACCGAAAATTGTTTACACGTTATCTTCTGATCATGGAATGCCTTGATCTTATCCTTATAAATTTGGGCACTTTCATCCGTTTCTTGTCAAATTTACTTAAGTTCTTGAATATGTAACTTACGATACTTACCTGCAGCTTCCAACTCCATGTTGTATTGCTTGATCGCCCAAAACATTTTATGTTCTAGTCCAACAGGAAGTTGACACGGTTTACCAAAAAGTAGTCGAGAAGGAGACATACCTATGGGTCCTTTGTAAGCTGTCTGGTACGCCCACAATGCATCATTTAGTCGAAAACTCCAATCTTTCCTATCCGGCTTAACGGTCTTCTCCAAAATCAACTTGATTTCTTGATTCAGCACTTCCACTTGACCGTTTGATTAAGGGTGATAAGCCGTAGCGACTCATTCCACTACCCCGTATTTTTTCAAAAGTGTGTCGATTACCTTATTACAAAAATGAGTTCCCCAATCGCTGATCAATGCTCGCGGTGTGCCAAATCTTGAAAAAAATATAACTCTTTAAGAAATTGACTACCGTTTTGGCATCAGCATGATGAGTGGCTTTTGCTTCCACCCACTTCGACACATAGTCAACTGTAAGTAAAATATAGACATTATCGTATGACGAGACAAAAGTTCCCATAAAATCAATATCCCATATAAATGAAATGTTTCACAAACATGTATAGGGGTTAAAGGCATTTCATTTTTTCGGCTCAAGTTTCCTACCCTTTGACACTTTTCGCATGTTTTACAGAACAAATATGCATCTAAAAAAATATGTGGCCAGTATAGTCCACATTCAAGTACTTTATGCGTAGTTTGTTTAGGGCCAAAATGTCCAACACATGCGTAAGAATGACAAAAAGATAGAATTGATTTTACCTCATTTTCTGCAATGCATCGTCGAATTACCTGATCCGAACAGTATTTCTAAAGGTAGGGGTTGTCCCAAACATAGTATCGTGATTCACGTTTGATCTTATCTTTTTCAGACCGCGATAAGTTAGAAGAGACTATACCTGTAGCAAGGTAATTCACCATGTCTGCGTACCAAGGGAAAACTATCTAAGTAGCAAGCAGAGTTTCATCTAAAAAATCGTCTTTAAGTGGTGTGACATCCTTTGATGGAGGTATTCGGCTCAGATGGTCAGCTACCAAATTTTTGCGTCCTTTCTTATCTTTTATTTTGAGATCGAACTCTTGTAAAAGTAATATCCACCTTACAAGCCTAGGTTTGGTTCATTTTTCTCGATTAGATATTTAAAAGTTGCATGATCAGAAAAAACAACAATCTTAGTCCCTAAAAAATACGAATGAAATTTTTCCAAAGCAAAGACTATAGCTAGAAACTCTTTTTCAGTAGTCGAGTAATTACTTTGAGTAGCATCCAAAGTCTTAGACGCATAGGAGATAACATGTGGTTCTTTCTCGATTCTTTGCCCAAGGACTGCTCCTACGCTGTGGTAATTTGCATCACACATTATTTCGAAAAGATAATTCCAAGTTGGTCGTTGAACGATGGGTGCTAAAATGAGCTTATGTTTGAGCGTGTCAAACGCATCTCTGCAAGATTGGTCAAGCTCGAACTCCTTGTCCTTCTGTAAGAGATTACAAAGTGGTTGCGCAATTTTTGAAAGTCTTTAATGAACAGCCTGTAGAAACCTGCATGACCAAGGAAAGAACGAATCTCCCTCACAGTTATGGGGTATGGTAGTGAGTTAATGATGTCAACTTTTGCTTTATCAACAAAAATTCTTTCAGTAGAAATCATATGACCTAGAACTAATCCTTTATCAACTATAAAATGCAATTTCTCATAGTTTAGAGCAAGATTAAATTCTAAGCATCTGTTCCAAAATATTGCAAGATTTGACAAAGACACCTCAAAAGATTCACCATACACAGTAAAGTCGTCCATGAACACCTTAATTATTTTCTCGACGTAGTCAAAAAATATACTTACCATACACCTTTGAAACGTTGCTGGTGCGTTGCAAAGTCTGGATGACATCCATCTGTAAGCGAACGTGCCAAATGGACACGTAAATGTCGTCCTCTCTTGATCCTCCAGTGCCACTGGAATCTGGAAAAACCTTGAGTAACCATAAAGACAACAATAATGAGATTTCCTAGCGAACGTTCTAACATTTGGTCAATAAAAGGAAGTGGAAAATGATCTTTCTGAGTCATGGAATTCAACTTCCTGTAATCGATGCAGACTCTCCACTCGTTTTAGACCCGAATAGGAACCATCTAACCTGTCGAATTCTCAAATACGGTCACGCCAGTTTTTTTGATACTACATGGACTAGGCTGACCCAATTATTGTCAGAAATAGAATAGATCATCCCAGCATCAAGTAAGTTTTGAACCTCTTTCCTTACGACTTCCATCATGGGCGGATTGAGATGTCTTTAAGCCTCTCTTTTGGGAATAGCATTATCTACAACTTAAATTTTGTGCATGCAAGTCGAGGGACTCAACCCCTTAATGTCGGTTATTGTCCATCCAATTACTTCTTTATAGTCTCTAAGAACTCATACCAAGTTTTCCTCTTCTACCTTCGAGAGTTTACTCAAGATTATTACCGGTAAGGTATTTCCTTTGCCAAGAAAAACGTACTTCAAATGGTCCAGAAGTGGTTTGAGTTCCAACTCTGGAGCCTACAAAACAGATGGTAAAAACTTAGTTTGTGAAGGAGATAATTCATAAAATTTACCTGGACTTTTTCGTAATTGCGGTGCCTCCATATGAGCCATTTCTTCGTGAACAGACTCTTCAAAGGTTATCCTCTAGTTCCTCTATGGCATCAAAGTCTAGACTTCTGCAAAGAACAGTTACTAATTCATCCTCGTCATGATATTCTAAATGTAATTCAGTTAAATGATCGATTATATCAATATTAAAAACATTAGAAATCATGCTAGAGTGGTTCATGGCCTCATTGACGTTGAATTTCGCCACTTTCCCATCGAACTCCATAGTGAGTACCCCACTTTGTACATCACTCTTCGTTTATGTAGTACTCAAGAATGGCCTCCCAAGAAGTATGTCAGATGAATTAGCCAAATTGTCATCCTCCATGTCGATAATGTAGAAGTCTGGAGGAAATATTAGCTCGTTTACCTTAATAAGAACGTCCTCCAGCACTTCCTCCAAATACATTACAGATCTATCTGCAAGCTGAATAATTACACCTGTTTCCTTCAAAAGACCCACGTTAAGTAGTTTATAAATTGACAAAGGCATAACATTAATTGATGCGCCTAAGTCACACATTACTTTTTTAATACCGACACTACCTATTTTACAAGATATGAAAAACATACCTTGGTCTTTACATTTGGGTGGTATTTTCCTTTGTAGAACGACGGAGACATTTTCTCTGACACTTACCTTTTTATTGCCTAGGAGCTTTCTCTTACTCGTGCATAATTCTTTTAAGAATTTTGCGTATCGTGGAATCTACTTAATCGTATCGAGAAGAGGTATGTTAATTTCTATCTTTCGAAAGGTGTCGAGGGTCTCCTTCTCTTCTCGCTCCTTCTTGCATTGAACAACTCTTCTAGGAAACGGAGGTGGTACTGCAAATGTTTTTTGTGGTGCTGACTCTATTGGAGCCTCTGTGTCAAGTTTCTCCTTATCTCGACTAGTGTCGTGGGCACGACTCATGCTAGGTACGGGATCCAAAACCTTCCCACTCCTTAATGTCATAGCACTTGCATTGTGTCGAGGGTTTGGCTTAATTTGGGATGGTAGCTTACCTTAGGACTCCAAATAGCTAACCGTGAGGGTAAGCTTGCTTACTTGCTTATCCAACTTCTACAAATGCATGTCAGTTTTTTGTTGAAATTTTTTAGTACTATTAGCTAGACTTTCCACTATGGCTTCCAAAGATGACTTTGGGGGTGGTAACTGTTGATTCAGAGGTAGGCTTTGTCGGTACGGTTGATTGAACCAAGTATTCGACCTATAACTTAGATTCGGGTGATCTTTCCACCCCACATTATACGAGTTCGAGTAGGGGTCATATCGCCTTTAGGTTGATCCTAGAAAGTTTTCGACAACATTTACTTATTCTGTCGAATCCTCATGTAAAATCAGACATGATTCGGTCGGATGATCTAGCTTAGCGCAAATTTCGCACAACCGTACTTGACCCGATTTATCTATAAGCAAAGTTTGAACAACGTTAGTTAGCTTATCAATTTTATCTTCTAGAGATGGAGAACTTAACCCATGAATCTGTCTTGTGGGTTCTGTGGTTGGTCGGAATTGTTAAGAGTTAGCAGCCATTATTGAAATCAACTCTCGTACTCTCTGAGGAGTTATATTGACTAGTACCCCTCCACTTGTAGTATCTATTATTTTCATTTCCATCGGGAGTAAATCCTCATAGAAATACTGCAAGAGTGACTATTTAGTCAGTCCATGTTGTGGGCAACTTGCACGACTGCTCCTTCTAAGGGGTTCCTACGATGTCCCTCCTTAGTTCGGCCGCTCGACCTACAGGGAAGAACCTGTCAAGAAACAAATGAGACATGTTAGACCATGTGTTGACAAATCCCAGGGGTAAATAAAATAGCCACTCTCTAGCAGAGCCGGTTAATGAGAAAGGAAAAGCACGAAGTTTGATTTGGTTTTCGGATACTCCCTGAAGCTTCATGCTTGTGCACACCATATGGAACTCTTTAAGGTGGGTGTTCAGATTTTCATTCTGTAATCCACGAAAAGTGGGTAGTAAATGAATCAAACCCGACTTTAACTCGAACGACGTTCCTTCCGCCAGATAGGTTATACATAAGGGATATTTTTCATCCGGTGCCGCTGCGAGTTGGCATATAGTTTGTTCAGCCATCTCGTTTGGTTCGTAAAATTGGAAAATTTTCTTGATGTAAGATATAGTTTCGAATCTGGGATTTGATCGTTTTTCGCATCGAATGGCTTCTTTTCGCAGTTGTCAGGAAAATTTCTCAATTTTTGGTTCAAAATCTAGAGTTCCTAGTACTGAACTGGTCATATGGTAAACTAACAAAAATTAGAAAAAATATCTCCAGTCCCCGGCAACGGCTCCAAAATTTGATGGGAGCCGAAGCCACCAAAAACAATTTCTACAAAATAAATCTAAATAGTAGTAATGAGTGGTAATAGGGTCGAATCCATAGGGATTGGATGTTATAATCAACTTTCGTGTTTAACTTGTGATCAGAAATTTTTTATTGTCAAAAGTCGTGGCAAAAGTTGTGCCCACGACTCCCAATTGACTCATAGCATCCCAATTGCATCCTTGACAAGATTAAAACATAAAATCAAAAATTCAACAGGGATCAGTTCAAAAATTAACCGAATTAAACATGAAATGCCATGTAACTTAACATGTTATCACTAAGCATGGGTGATTAGCTCGCTTCAGTAGTCATAAATAACTATTACTTCAAGTTCCTTGTTCAACCAACTAGTCGTTAGCCTAGCAGAATCTCTCTATCTTCGACTAGAATAACGAGTCGACAAGAACTACTTATCTCTCGACCTCACAGTCTAGATTGGTTCGAGGCTAAGATGTTCATGGATAGGCCATGCCAATTTTAAGTTACTTCCCACCTAGATTACTTCTTAAGGTCGTCAAGCTTAGGGTTTAATTAACAGCCTATTTTCAGTGATATCAAAAATAGTGGTTTTTGGACCACAATTCTGACGAGTGAATTATTATTCTATTATTTATTTAAGGTGTATGGGATTATATTAAGGTCGTATTAGAATTTCGTTAAGAAATTTTAATGTTTAAGTAGTTAATTAAGTGAAAAGGACTAAATTGCAAGAGGTGAAAAAGTTGAGTTCTATTAGTTAAAGGGGTCAAATGACTATGAAACCTTAAATTGATGAACTAAGATAGTAAATATACCATCCTTGATGTTAGTGGACAAATTTGGACACAATTATGTAAGTTTTAAATTATATTATTAAGGGTAAAATAGTAAAATAGTAATTAAAGTTTAACTGAATTAAGAAAAGGTGTCATCTTCCTCATCTCTTCTTTGTTTAAATCAAAAATTAAAGGAAAGAATAACCATTTTAGGGTTCTAAGGTTCGGCCAACTTAGATGCTTGCATGGTAAGTGATTTCGTTTCCGTTTTTAATGATTTTTATGTTTTTGAATACATTTTACCTTAATCTAGCTAGCTCGGGGGTTAATTTGTAAAACTGTTAAAGGTTGAGGGACTTTCCATGAATGTTTTTGAATCAGTTTTTATGTTAGTTGATAGATTATGAATCTTTATTGTAAAATAAACAAAGTTTTATTAAGTAATTTTTGTTGAATTTTGGAAATAGGGATTAAATTGTTAAAAGTATAAATCTATGGGTTTTTGTGAATTGCTGATAAATATGGGTTGCTTTAAGGTCCCTTGCAATATGGGTTAAGTTGGAATTGAGTTAAAATGGTTAGATTTTAAGTTATGAGCTGAAGGACTAAATTGTGAAAAGTCAAAGTATTGGGGCAATTTTGTAATTTTGCATAAATAAGAATTATGGATTAAATTGAATTCTTTATGTACTTAATTGAATGAAATTATTTATTTAGATCAAGATAAACCTCAATCGGACCTAAATCGAAGAAAAGCTAAATCTTCAAATTAGTTCGACTTTACTTCTACGACTTTAATATCGAGGTAAGTTCTTATGAACTATGAATGTTATAATGTTAGCTAAATCGACTATTTACTATGTTATTATAATATAATGAATTTGAATATAAATGTATCAATGAAATAATGAATTGACAAATATCGAGTCCCAGTTGAACCTTAAGAATTCTTAGGATACAAATGACATGTCATTAGGGATTTCATGTTTCGAGTGCTGTCTTGAATGTCCTACCGATGGCTAAGTTCCTACATTTGCTGCAAATTTTCCACAACTCTTGTAAGCAGCAGTGTGTACCTTACATTCCGACCCACAGCTCGTGTGAGCATACCCATTTCACAGCTCATGTGAGCATTAATGTAAATGAATGGTTATGGTTATATGTAAAGGCACACTATGTCTGAGCTTTCCCGAGTATCCGATGTAATTCCAGATGGTTCAACAGGTAAGAAAAGGGAACGAAATAGGTAGTATGAAAATAGATTGAATCATGATTTTATGAAAGGATTTATGAACTAAATGATGCTGGTACATATGGAAATTTACATATCTTATGGTTGATTTCATTTGTATAATGGAAAAGTATACTAACTTGTGAGTTGGTGATGTTGTTTAGGCTTTTACTAAGCTTATGACATTGGTGATGAATTATGCTTAATCTTTAAATTTTACAAATAACATGGTAAGTTATGTTTTAGTTTATATGAGCTTACTAAGCACCTGTTGCTTATGTAGTTCCTTTCATTTGTTTTATAGATTATCGGAAGGTTGATCAGTTGGAAGCTCGTCGAATATCTATCACACTATCCAACAGTTTTTTCAGTAGATTTTGTGTATTTTGGCCAAGGTTAATAATGGCATTTATAGGATGTTTTGTAATGGTGATTTGATATGTTTGTGTTTTGAAGATTATGTTTGGTTGGTGCACTTTAAATTTTTACCAATTTTTGTCATTTTGGTCACTTCCTAATGCTTGTAAATAAGGTTCTCCTTGGTATGTTTAAAATGGTTTGAAAATGGTTATTTGTGGTATGTTTCGTATAAATTTGAACTAGGTTACCATGCATGAAATGAGGCAACATTGGCATGTTTTGTTAGTTGTTATTTTCGTACAATTGTGGTGCCTTTGAATAACATATTGGTTAGGTGAGTTAGCTTGGTTGAAATGGCATGTTTATGTATGTTTGGATGATATTTGAACCCCTTGAATGTGTGCCGAAATGGTAAGAATGGTTAGGTAGGAATTGGTTTTTGAAATGACTTGATTTTAGGTAAATTTTAGGTTCACACGACTTGGGACACGGGCTGTCACATGACCATGTGACACACACAGCCTGGTGAGACGGCCGTGTGTCATCTAATATTTCATAGTGTTCCAAGTGAGTGAGTTACACGGCCTACCACATGGTTTGACACACGGGCGTGTGTGAAAAATTAGAGAGTTACACGCGTGAGGACACGGGCTGGGACACGGATGAGTCCCTTGTTTGAAAGTTACACAGCCTGGGGTGATGTCACACGGTCGTGTGACCCCTGTTTTCCAATTTTTGTATCTTTTTCCTAAACCTTCTATTTTGTTTCAAATTAGTCTTGAATTGCTTTTATGATATTTTTAGGGCCCCGAAGGCTCAATTTATGGACAAAATGCATGTGATTGAATGGGTTGTAATATGTTCAATTTATTTAAATATTATGATGTTAAATGTTTCCAATGGTACAGTAATGCCCCGTAACCCTATTCCAATGACAAAGACGGGTTAGGGGTGTTACATTTAATTTTTTCCTCTCTCAAACAGCTGATTTGGTAAGAAAACCCTGCACAACAATCAATTAATCATACCTCCACTCACTAATCCCCCATAAGAGGATTAGTTCCTCATAGATCTCAAAAACATAATAAACTTGATGTAAAAGATGAACATTAATAACAAATCAAGAGACGAAGGTTTAAGAAAATCCTGAATTGTATTTAATTGAAGCATGAAATCCACAAAGAGCTGATTAGGTTCCACAAATCAAATCTCCCGACAAATGCAAAACTAAAAATACCATAAAGCCTAAGAAAAAGGAAAACTAAAAACTGAAATTATAAAGAAAATTCTAAGGTATGAAAAAGTTGTCCCTACCAAGTGTTAAATGAGCCTATTTATAGATTTAGGGTTGTCGTGGTCCTCAACCCTAGGTCAACTGACTCTATCGTATTAAATGTTTGATTGTGCAGACCAAAATTCCCCTAGCTCATAAGTATTTCTCAAACAAGAACGATGTCATGACACCCTAGCTTCAGGGGTATGTCATGAAATCCCTTGGTTGTGCGCGACAATGAAGGCAGTATTGGAATTCTTGCTCTCTACTCCCTATGTTGCAACATCAAACTCCTCATGCTGCAACACAGTGACCAATATGGAATTGGTACACCCTCTAATGGTTTTCTGCACACTCACAAAGTATATTAACTCACCCTTAGGCCTCATTTGGCCCCTAAGGTCAATAAAAGACTCAAATTACATTTTTCATTGAATGTAAATGAAATTATAAAAACTCAAACTAAAACATAATAAAAATGTTTGTATTCAAGCTCCTCAAATGCAAAAACTAGTTTAATTTGCTACACCGAATTATGAAAAATCAAACTCCCCCACACTTAAGTCATTGTTTGTCCTCAAGTAAAGAAAACAAAAATAGTAATTAGAAGACAACCCTTGAACAAATATGGTGCAAATGTTAGTTTTGGAGCACATGACTAGGCATTTCATATTTACACATAATCTTGGCATGATATATAGCTGACTTACCACTTTGATATCAAACACCTAAGTTTAGTATATTAAAAAGAATACAAACATTAATGGTTTCAAATGTAGGGATCCATCAATAAGTTATATAGGTAATTTTATTATCCTAGTAGAATACAAACAGTCGTAAATACAATTATTTAGTATGATGCTAATTTGTAAATAAGTCTACCTAGATCACATAAGGTTCTTCAGCTTGTAACATTTTGAGGCTTAAGACATGTATGAAATTCAAGAACAGTAAGCATCAAATAGTTTCAAGTATGAAAATAGTTTGACACATCATATTGTTCCCTATTCTCGCCCTTAACAAACCTTACTTGCTCACCGCCTTATTTCTCCTTCTCTCACTTTCTTTATTTGTCCACATAGGAAATCACAACATAACATAACAACTATGGCTAGCTCATGAGTTTGTTTGCACTAGTGAATGAGTCTTTCTATTTTTAGTGATTTTGTCACTTTTCTTTCTTCTTTTTTCACTACATTTCTCATTCACAAATGCTTTTACTTTCAAGAACTTTTTCTACTCATTTTTTATTTTCTTTTTAAAATTTTCTTTTACTGCAAAATTTGCTAACCTATAATCACTCTATCACACTGATACTTCCTATTTCCCTCTACTTTTACAAAATTTCGCCTTAATGTATCTACTTAATCCTTGATACGTACGGCCAGATTTCTATAGTCGTGCAGTTCAAGACCAAAGAAAAAGAGAAAATACAAATTAACGTTTTTGGCTCGGATGTTGCATGATGGTTCATCAAGAAGTGTTTTTTTTTTTTTGCTCAAATATAAGTACTAGGGATGAATAAACAAGGTTAGCTTTTTGGCTCTAGGTGTATACTAAACAATGCCTTAGGTCATCCCTAGGTATCTCAATATTTTCAAATTTAGTCAACCAAACAACACAAATTCTACACTTTATCAAACATACTAGCATGCTCGTTTCCCTATATTCTTTATATCATATGGTACATTCAATTGCTTATTACCTATTTATAGTGTAAGATATATAACTTAATAGTCTAATAATAAAAAATTTAAAATAATCTGCTATCATACCAAACTTATAATAAATACAATCAACCTATATACATGCTCCTAACTAATCACTTGTATCTCTACAAGCTCAAGCACACAATTGTCAAGAAAAAAACATAAAAATTGAAACAAATCTTCTATGTTACCCCCCACACTTTAGATAACCCATTGTCCTTAATTTATAGTCCTAAAAAGATAAGGAAAGAAGTTACCTGATTGATCGTGGTAGTTCCGTAAGCTACTGGTGGGTGCTACCTCCTTTGATCATTGAAAGTTTGCGATGTTTGTGTTTCTCTTGTGTGGGGATTTTATTAAAAAAATCATAAATATATATTTATTCAATTCTACTATTTGGTCAAATATGACTAATTACATTATCCTTAAAAAAAACAAGTAACTTTCCTAACGTAAAATAAACTAAACTTAAAAATTGTAAGAAATGAAAAGGGAAAGAGGGAACGTCAATTAACTTAAAAAAAATAAAACTAACAAAAAATTTACAACATTTAACATACGACACAAAAAAAATATTTCTCTATCAATTGTGTAGAGACTCAAACACAAGATTAGGGAGTAAACAAATGCTTAACCAATAAACCAGTAGACTCATTCTTGACATAAATTATCAAGGAAATAAACTTAAGTCAATGGCCCAAGAGTATAGGTTAATTTTAAACAAAAGAGAAAAACTTCCTAAAAACTCAACTCAAACCCCTGACCTCAAACACATACACAGAGCACACAACCATAAATACAAAAATTTAGTTATGACGAAATTCAATAATCAGTCATTCAAATTTTTGGGGCGTTACACATTAAATATTGACGGTTGAACTAGGGGCAAGCCAGGATCGACTAGGTCTGGCGATGTTGTTCGAAACCATCAAGGAAATATCATGGCTCTTTCAAGGCCTCTCGGTCTATTAGACTCCAATGTTGCAGAAGTTTATGCTATCAAGACTGCCCATGATATTTTTTTGTTAAAACATATTAGAAAAAGCCACCTCCATTTGTGGATTGAGTCTGACTCAACAATAGTTGTTTGTTGGTGTAAATCCCCTGAACCTAGATTGTGGAACTTATGGTTCGTTTCTAATCAAATCAACTCGTTAATTGGCAAGTGCAAGTGTTTCTCTTTTGTGAATATCTTTAACGAAGCTAATGGTTCGCCTGATGCTTTAGCAAAAACTGGTACTAGCCATCCAAATTTTTTTTATGCTTAGTGGTGAACATCATGGTGAAAGTCTTCACCAGCTTGCTCATCATTCCTAGAGTAATGAAATTCCAATTACTATTGGAAACTTGACCACTTTCAAGCACATTGATCTTTCTAATAACATCTTTACAGGATCTCCGTGAGTTAAAGGCTGTTGAATCTTGTTGATTGCTTTATACATTTTGCGTTTGTTAGCATTTGAATGAGAGGTGAAATTTTGCATTGTTATTGTTTATCTGAATATATGGTGTGTTTTTGGATTTTAGGCGTCTATTCCCTCTTATGGGGGTGCAAACTGTTATGTCTATGTTTTGGCCATTTGCCTTAATAAAATTATTCTCTTTGTTGAGAAAAATAAACCTAATACTTGGATTTGTGTGTAATTGCTTATAATTACACCAATGTGACATGTTTAGGTATCTATTATACTTAGTGGATCCCGTTGAATTTGGTGTAATTGAAGCATCATGATTACATTTTCCAATTCTTAGAGAGATGGTGAGAATTGGAGTAATTACGGAATTAATTACACACAAACCCAATTTAAATTTTTTTATACAAGTTATAAAAATTATATTATAAGCACAAACACATATGAATATTTGGGATGTTTATGGTAAAAAAATTATTATATCATAAATCCTAAAGCCCTATTATAAAAATATTTTTTTGTATTTTATAAAGTTATGACAAAAAGTATATTATTTAAATCTTAAAAAAATTCTAAATTATGGAAAAAAATCATAATAGAAAATTATTTACATGTTATAAAATCGTTATAATATATTTATTTATAAAAAATTTATGGCTAAGAAGTATGGACATAACTTAT